>JAEANM010000024.1:0-43739 GCA_017656035.1 Myanophis thanlyinensis | reverse complement strand
TGAACATTAGTTGCACTAACTGCTGGTTTTAATTTCTTTCTTTGTGATGGAGTAGAAGAACTCTGAAATGAGAAGATTACCAAACTCCACCTTGACTGCAATTTCAAATTCACCCACAGCTGCCCGACTGATTACATTTCAACTTCTCCCTGGCTCCTCATCTGTCTTTTGAGCTAAAGAGCTTGTTACTTATTTGTGCAAAGTGCCTTATGCTATGAGACCATTCAGAAAATCCCTTTTGGATACAGCCCAAGGAGTCGTTTTGGTTCAGGTCAAAGTCTCTTTCCCCACCTCTGTTTCCTTCCCCTTCCAGGTGCTGGAAGGTGGCGGCCCTTGTCAGTAGTTTTGTTTGGTTAACTTTCTTTTAATGGAGGAATTGAGATGCAGTTGCTGTTCACCCACTTTGTAAATATGTGTGTATTTAAGCAAAATAACCTGGATCGCCTGGGTTGATTGAGGGAAACCTCCACACTTTGAGAGGAAAGAGCCACTTGCCAACCAATCTGCAGCAGGAGCCCCCCAAAATGCCCCCGGGGCTCTCGCAGAACACTACAGACTGCCCTCCGTGAGTCTCCCTTGGGGGGCACAGCACTTGCTGTCTCCAAGCCATGATGGTTTTTCCTCTCACGTGTTCTGCAGAAAATTGGATGTGTATACTTGTATAAACTCTGTAAATATGTGTTTTTCTGTTAAGGGTTCATATAACTTTCTTTTTTCTTTGTTTGGATGAGGCTTGCTGGCATTAAAGGGATTATAGATAGATCTTGACAGCAGCTAAAGGTGAGAGGGGCTCAGTTTTCTGCAACGCTACTCGATGCCAAGCACTCCAGGCCTCTAGGTAGGTCTGGCTTGCTTTAGGGGTTGCAATATTTGGAAGAGATCTGGGTGTCGGGTAAGGTCCTCTCTCTCCCCCCCCCGGGGGGGGGGGGGGAAACAACCCTCCAAGGAAGCTGGATTTGTCTTATGGGGAAGGAATTGCCTCCTTTGTCTCAAAGCAAGGCAAAAGCGACTCCAATGAGGCTCAGTCCTGGCAGCTTCTGGCATTAGAACTTCCTGCCAGCGTGTGGTGATTCTATTTGAAGCCTGTCCAGTGAGAGATTCTAGAGCAGGAAAGGTGAGCCCTCTGCTCTCCCCCCTCGGGGGGGGGGGGTTTGCTTCCAATCCAGTAGTGTTGCTTTAAAGTGTGCCCCTCCCAATGTGCTTGATGTTTGGCCTGATATGCAGGCAGAAAGAGTGAGACTACTCAACTTGTAAATGTCTAACAAATTCCCTGTCAGCCCGCCAGCAGCAGAGTGCCAGGAGGCACCAGGGCAAGCATGGGCTCTCTTGGCTCGGAGACAAGATAGTCGGAGCCCACCCCGTCCCTCCTCCTTGCCCTGACAAGCTAAGCAGTTCTGATAGAAAGTACCAACTTTTTCCAGCCCTGACCTCAGAGAACTGTGCCTAGAGCCAGGTGCCTCCTGACACCCTCTGGAAGTGGAACATGTTTTGTCAAAGTAACCGTAGCAAAAGTTGTATTAACAGAAAGCTCTTCTGGGAATTCAACTGAGGCTGCCTCAGACGAGCAAGTAATTGAGGTGGGACAGTTTGGGGGAGGGGGCATTTGTGACCCAAAGCAAAACTTTGCTCTTCTGCAACAGCCACGGGCATTCCCAAAGGAGGGGAGAGCAGAGGCAAAATGTGTGCAGCAATCTTGAAACTTGTGAGAACATGTACAACACCTGATTTGGTGCAGTGAGTTGAGGAGGTGGCCACTGTCCAGTGCCACGCTCCTCGTCACTCTCGAAGCACAGCCTTTTTTAAAGAGAAAGTATTACTTCACCTGCGGCCGCCTAACAGAGGAGCGGCCTCAACCTCTGACCACCATTATTGGGCAGCTTTGTTTGGGTCAGAAAGCCACCTGATAATGGCTCCTTGTCTCTCAATGGTGAAGAGGGACTTGGAAAGGAAAGATGCTCCAGATATTGACCAGGGATACCCTGGTCAGTCTTTTTTTTGTTTTTGTTTTGTTTTTTGTTTTTTTAAACCCCCTTCATCTGAAAACGAAGGCTGAGAATTGGATGTCAGAGCAGTTGCCAACAGTTTCTCAACTGGTTCAGCTGCTTCTGGAGAAATTTTGAGAGAACAGACTCCGAGGCCCTTTTGTTGCCTTCGCCCCCTCAGGTGACAATGCTAGGGCAAATCAAGGCTTTGGCGATAACATCGGTGGGGTCTTCCCAGGACCCCCTGCAATTAATAGAGATGACCTTGGGTGGTGGGTGGGTGGGTTGAGTTTTGATTTTTTTTAATTATTACAGAATGAGATGGGAGCATCTTTTCCTATACCCTCTGCTTTTGTGTCTGTTGCTAGAGCTGGATGAGATCACAGAAATGTGACATAAAAGCAGATGAGTTTGATTTGGGCATCTCATTCTACTCTTCTTTATTTTAAGGGTGGGTTGCTTGCACAGGACTGGCTGAATCTTGCCACTTGAGAGAGGCACTGTTGTGTCCAGGATCCTCTGTGGGTGTGAGTTGTTTCCATCAGTAGTCTGACCTATGCTGTTGGTGCAAGGCATACCTCTGGAGGCTACTTCTGGGCACAGTCATCTTCTGTTCCCTGGCGGGATATGGAAAGTTCAGTCCAAGTGGGATCACGCCACCTTTGCAATGGGATCTCATGGTATTCTGGAGGGGGGGGGAGGGAAGGTTGGACAGCTAGAGGGTGGGATCTCTGCTGTAACTGTACTCCTTAGGCAACACTCTGGAGTCCTGTGCAAGGGGGAGGGGGGAGCGGGAGGGGGAGGGGAGGAAAACACAAAGATACAGCCTTGCTGTATTTTAACCAAGATGTGGGGGTGGCAATGTCTGGAAAAAAATAAGTCAATTTTCCCTTTCTTGAAACTGGAAAATTTGGGGAACCTACTTTTTCATTCAGTTCAAGCAATGTTGTATTTCATTGATCCTTGGTTCAGTTCAGGCCATGTCCAGTACGAACAGTGAGGGCTAGAATTTGTCAACAAGGGGTGGGGTTGGGAGGGAAGGATTATTTTTTGTTTGGAACTGGGAACTGGCAAAAATGTCCAGCAGAGCTCAGATTTTGGCGCAGCGTATGTACACGAGTATGTAAAGGAAGGCTGTGAACTTATTGTCAAAAATGCTGAATTATAAAATCCTGACTTATTTTTAAGAGAATTGGCTCAATAAAAGCTCACTGGGACCTGAACTTGCTTTGGACTCTTTACTTGTACAGCATGTGGCTCTGTTTGCCTTGCATCCCAGGCACCAAGAGCATGTTGAAAAGAACGAGCCAAGCAGAGCAAGGTTGACTTGCGCCACCAAGCTCTGAAGCTGCTCTGGGGGGGAGGGGCATTTCCCTTCTTTCTTTCCAGGCGGCTGAGGATCAGGTCAAGCAGCGGGCGGCCATAATCACGAGCAGCCCTTGGCACGCCCCCCTCTGCATGCTGGCCCTGGAGCAGCCCCACCCAAAACTCAGATGAAGGAAGAGCTGGGTGTGAGCTTTCAGCTGAAATGGCAGGTCCGGTGGGGTGGCCATTCCTGGTTGTGTGTGCAGCGCTGTGGGGTTGGCGGGCCATGGCAGGCAGCCTTCCACCTCCATGTGACAGGTAAGTGAGCAAACTGGTGGGGCAGCACTGTCTGAAAACTGCCTTGCTTGTTCCAGTCCTAAACACTGCACAATAGAGGTAAGACAAGGCTTGGGGCCAATCTTACCAAGGCACAAAGCGTACCCAGGAACTTAGTCTCTGCTGCCAATCCTGGATAGTAAAGAAGTGGGGGGGGTTGGGTTTAAAAGAGGAGAGAAAAAAAGATGGCTGCTTTTAGAAGATGCCTGGAAGTGTTTGGGTGTGTGTGTGTGTGAAGTTTTCCCTAGTTTGGGAATGAAGCAGAAGCTGCTGCTTCTGCATTGTGTTGTGGTTCCAGAGCTCTGCTTGTATGTTTTCCGCTCACAACTGGACAGAGCTGCTTTTGCAGATTGTAGTTGTAATTATCAGCCCAGATGGGTTACATTGTACTGTAGCTGGTTCTTCCACACAGCGAGGACAAGGAGATGGCAAGGGCGGGGCTGTTCAGAGTTCAAGGGAGTGTCCTGTGAGCATAGCAGCAGACTCCTGGGCCAGGGTGCCCGTAGAGCGGTTCCTCTATGCCCTGTAGGGAGAGGCATCTTGGCAGCCTTATCCAGATGTAAGGGGAGGAATGGAGTTTGCAGCCCACAAGGTGTTTGGGGCCTTGTCCCTGGGGAGCCCTGACTGGGCATCAAGGAGCAGCTGGCCCCCACCCTGCGAAGTCTTGGCTGCTGGTGGCACTTATCCTGGCGTCGCTTCCCCCAATCGCTCCTCTGCAGACGGGTTCTGCTCTTCCTTTCCAGCCACATCTACTGCACTGGAGAGCTGCTGCGGCAAGTCCAGCATGCCAGGCTCTTTCAAGATGACAAAGACTTTGTTGACATGCCACTGAAGTCCAATCCAGGTGAACGTCCACATCTAGAGCGCACTCCTTCCCAGTGCCAGAGTCGCCCAGCTTTCACAATAGCCCAATCGCTTGGAAATGGTCCTGAATGGAGAAACTGGCTGAATGTTGCAGTGCAGAGGAAGGAAAGGCTGCCGGCCCTGCTGATGCTGTGCTCAACATGCGCTGGCCAGCAAGCAGGGTGCTTAGGCTGCAGAACACAGGCTTCCTTCTCCAGTCTGAAGTGTGCTAATGCAGGCCTACTGCTCTTCACCCCAGAGTGAATTGCAACCAGATCCCCATGATCTTTGTTCCATTCTTCCAGATGTGGTTCTGAAGCAATTTGAGGAATTAACGAATGCCACGCCCGGTGGAACCTTATCCAAGCTGCAGCTGGCACAGTTTGTGGAGACTCACTTCTTTCCTCCAGGGCAGGAGCTGGAAAGCTGGATGCCTCCAGACTGGACAGACAGGTACAGTTGCACCTGGGAGGGGTGTGGTGACAAATTCTCTGCTCTCAGAGATGGCCTGATTCTGCCCCTTGCAGTGTGTGAGTTCTCAACTAGACCCGTTTCTAGAAAGCACACTGGCTCCCATTCAAGGTGGGCATTGGCTCCTGGCCCTATTCTGCTTCTGCATGTTGGTCTTTGACATCCTACAAGCCACCTATTACCTGAGCTCACTTGCCACTTCCTGGCCTGAAGACGGCCCCTCCCAACTTCCTGGTCAGAAGACCCTTAACCCTGGCAGCCAGCCAATAGTCCACCCTCAATCACTTGTCTCTGGGAAAGCCACAAGATGCCCCCACTCAGGCCACCACTCCTGGCCTGCCCCCAAATTGCTGGGGAATCTGTGAGGTCTTCCCTCCCAGGGTGCCTCGCCCTTTCTCTCTTGCTCAGGGTGCGAATGGAAGCCTTTTTCTTCCGAGGCCTTGGGGGCGTTCCACAGGTTGCAAAGAGTGTGACATTTTTCTCCCTGAATTCCTCACTTGTGGGGATCTTGAATGGCTGCCTTTCAAACCTCCTGGGCCCCTTGTAGCATCCCCCTCCTCAAGAGGATTTCAGATGGGAAGTTGCAATCCTGGGCCCAGGTCCTGAACGCCAAGTGGAAGCAGCTGGGCAGGCGGGTAAGTGCCAAGGCTCAGCTGGTTGGGGGGCGCAGAGGGTGGCTGCTGTGCCCTCAGCAGAAGCTGGTCCATTTCCCTTCAGGTGAACCCCGACGTTCAAACCTCTCCTTGGCGTTACTCTCTGCTCTACGTGCCAAACCCAGTGATCGTGCCCAGGGGCCGGTTCTGTGAATATTACTACTGGTGAGAGACGCAGAGGGCTGGCGATGGACCATGTCCTGACCCACAGGCCTGGCCGGAAGAGGCCCCTTTCCCTCAATTCCCTTCTTCCCACCTCCACCCAAGGCTGCCGCCTTCTTTTCTGCAGGGATTCCTTCTGGATCCTGGGAGGCCGCCTCCTCTCCAACATGACAGCTACAGCCAAGGGCCTGATCCAGAACTTCCTCTACCTAGTCAACAAGTGAGGGTTGCCAGGAAAGGCTGGGGTGGGAAGAGCTGTTGCTTCTCCTCCTGCCTCCATTCCCAAGAAGCAAAGGGGAAACCTGCTGGGTGGGCATGGGGAGGCCTGGTGGGGTCTGGCCCTGCCGCCAGGCCTCTTCTCAGCCATGTGCTTCCTAAGAGCAGATTCGGACACATCCCAAATGGAGGCCGGGTGTACTATGAGCGTCGGAGTCAGCCACCACTTCTCACCCTAATGATGGAGAGCTACCTGAGCCACACAAACGACACTGAGTTTCTACGGCAAGTATCTTTAGACCAACTGGTGACCAGGACTTTTGACTTGCTCAGGGCTGCCGTTCAGCTTGCAGATCTGGCCAGAGGCATTGCGCCCTCCCCCCTCCATCACTGGACCTCAAGAGGAAAGTCCCCCCCCCCCCGCCCCACTCAAGGCCTTCTCACCACTGCCTCTTTCAGGGAAAGTATCCACCTGCTCGAGGCTGAGTATCACTTCTGGCAAGACCACCGGGCTGTCAATATCTCTGTGGAGGGCAAGCAATACTCCCTGAATCACTACAATGTCCAGGTGGGGGAACCCAGGTGAGTGGCCCTGCAGATATGATCCTCCTCCCACTAATTGGACATTCTTGATATCCAAGAACATCTGGATCCCCTTCAACCTTTCTTCCTTTTCCCCACCAGACCAGAGTCCTATATGAAAGATGTGGAGCTGGCAATGGGCTTAGAGGAAGGTAACTGCCCAATTAGGTCCGCGTTGAGGGGAATGGCTCAGAGGTGACCTTGTGGAAAGTATCTTGAAGTCGTAGAGGCTTGCCAACATGAAGTAGCAGCAGCACAGCACATGACAAAAACAGCACATACAATTATTGTCTGAATCAGCAAAATAGAGCTTCCAGTCACAGCATGTACAATATTAATTCTATTTCATTCCGCTTTGGTCAAACTCCCTTGAGCAATTTGACAAATTCTGGGTACCACGTCTTAAGAAGGGTTTGGTCAGGTAGGATGGGTACACTTTTTTTAAAGCATAGGACACACTTTTTTTAAGTAGCTGAAAGGATGTCTCACATAAGAGGACTGAGGCTGATCTCTGAAGGCCAAGCATAATCGCAGGAAGGGAATTGCCAATCAAAGGTTAAGGAAACCTCTTCATAGCAAGAGTAATTTGCCAGCAATTGGGGTACTGTGCTTCATGGGCTTCCTTCCATGCACTCATCCGGAGTGTTTTAACATGAATTCCTATAGCCGGAGTTGCCCCTAGGGACCTCAGGGCATCTTCCGTCTCTAGGATCCGAGGAATGGCAACACACCTGCGTCCTTCCTACCTGCCTGCCTGCAGCTCTTGTGGGCAGTGGTGCAGGCTGCCATGTCCTGCCTCACCTCCTGTTTCCCTGCAGAAGCCCAGCAGAGCCTTTGGGCAGAGCTGCAGAGTGCAGCAGAGTCGGGCTGGGATTTCTCCTCCCGCTGGTTCTTGCCAGGCTTCCCATCATTGCAGGACCCGCTACAGGACACCCAAGTGAGGGGGGTTGTGCCAGTGGACTTAAATGCCATTCTTTGCAAAGTTGAGCAGCTGTTGGCTACATTCTACCAAGTCCTTGGTGAGAAATGGGGCAAAGGGGGGCAGCTGCCACCAATTCCCTCATGGGGATGTTGTTCAATGGCTGTATGGCTGGGGGGGAGGCTGGCTTGGCTCTGGGGCCCTGGTAAGCCACCTGCCTGGGGCATGGAGGGCAGGCATGCTCTGAAGGAGGGTGCCGTCTCCAGGGGATGGTGAGAAAGCGAGCTGGTTCTGGGATGCGTGCAGACGGCGGATGGCTGCCTTCACCGCTGTTCTGTGGAATGAGGAGGCTGGTATTTGGCTGGATTATCGCTTCCTCCACCAGAGGCATAACACAGTCTTCTACCCCTCCAACCTAAGCCCGCTGTGGGCAGAGTGTGACGTGGATCTGCCCAGGGTAGAGAAAGTGCTTCACTACCTGGAGGTAAGAGGCAGCCAGTGGCTGGCCAGAGAAGGATGCTGCCTGGATAGCTGGTGGGGAGCAGCTGAGCCCACAATTCACCTGCACAAATCCTGGCTTGTTTCTGGGGGAGCACCCCTAGTATGGGGGCGTGGGCATGTTGCAAAGTCAGGCAGTGGAGAAAAGCCCGTTGCCTGCCTGCTCTTCCCTCACGGCAAAAGCACCAAAGTTGAATTGTTCTTGAGGGGGAAGCTGGCACACCAATGGGCAGAATGCTTGGTCAAGCAATGCTGGCCTTAGAGACCGAACCTTGGTCCCTTGTTGCACCTCGTGCCACCCCCTGGGATCAGGGCCAGACAGGACAAGTCATCTCAGGACAGCCCTCCCCCCTACCCACCACCACTGGCTGGAAATGCCCTCTTCTTTGTGCCTGCCTGCAGCAGAGTTCGGCCCTGTCCTATGCTAACGGACTGCCCACTTCCCTGACACGGACGGGGCAGCAGTGGGACTTTCCAAATGCTTGGGCTCCACTCCAGCGCATGGTGATCACAGGTCAGTCATCCTTCCAAAGAGTCTGAGATGTCCAGGGCTGGCCCTGCCCCATACCTTTCCACCTTTGGCAGGGGTCATTCTCCTGCCCTGTTCATCTGGGCCACTCTCCCTGCCAAAGGCCAGCCAAAACCTGCAGGGTAGCATCTCCCTGCTCTAGGCATCAACTGACACCATTGCCCTGCCCTGCCAGGCCTGGCCAAATCCTCTTCTCCCCGGGCGCAAGAGCTGGCCTTCAGCCTGGCTCAGCGCTGGCTGCAGATGAACCTGGCCGTCTACGAGAAGCATGGAGGCATGTTTGAGAAGGTGAAGTAGCTCTGCTGTGCTTCTGCCTTTTTCATTCAGCTTCCCTACCCGCTCCATGGCTGGGCTCCCCATCACTTCTCCACCCCTTTACAACATGGAGCCTCCAGTGGAGATCCTCCCCCATTGGCCTCCTTGCACTGGCTCTCAGGGCAGCTTAGCCTGGAGCTGCCATCATTGCCAACACCTTTTTCTTTCTAGTATGATGTCAAAGGTGATGGGAAGCCAGGTGGTGGTGGGGAGTATCCAGTGCAGGTAAGGGCTCTTGACACCCCAAAGGAGGGAGGTGAGGAGCGGCTCCTGATCAAAGCCCCACTTGTCTGATCTCCCTTCCGCTCCCTCTGCAGGAAGGCTTCGGCTGGACGAACGGGGTGGCCCTGCAGCTGCTAGATGCGTATGGAGAGCAGCTCACGGCGGCCGCCAGTGCACTCTGCTCTCCCTCCTGGCCCTGGATTGGGGCCTGCTTTATCCTGATCCTGTTCTCATAGCTTCCTGGGTTGCTTGGGGGCGGAACTGTCCTCTCGGAAGGGTAGCCGTCTCTTTGCCTTGGCTCCAAACCCTCTGTTGTGGGTGGCTCAGAATGATTGCAGTGTGCATGCATCGGGCCCCATTGCACGCCATAAAGCCTATAGAGAACCCTTCCCTTCTCAGCTGTCCTTGGCAGTCTGGCCAGGCAATAAAGTTCTCAGAGTGCGTTGCCAGCTTATGTCCTCAGTGGCTACTGTGCTGTTATTCTAGGGCAGGGTGAGGACAAACAGAAAAACTAGGCCAGCCTTGGTCACAGCAGAACAGGGGAAGCAATGAAGTCAAAGGGTGGAACCCCAATTCAGACCATGGCTGGAAAAATCGCAAGCAAAACCTGGAAAGCTGATGATCACCCAAGGGTGCAATACCGAAGCGGATTAACTGAGAGGTAAAAGTAAAGCGCATCTCTAGAGCTGATCCTGAAGTGACAGCTTTAAAAGGGGACTGTGGCAGAGTCACAAGGCTGCCTGAGTTGGGGGCTTCTGGTCTGCTTGCTGGGGAATCACAGGAAGAGGCAGCCTCCCCCCATCGTTGACAGCCACCTCATTGTGGTGGAAAATGGTGAATCAGATCTGACAACAAATCACGTCAGAGGGGCCCTCTGATCACTGCACAGCCCTGCCTTGTAAGGGTCCTCCACCCTGGAGAAAAAGACACATACCTGGCCCAGATGGGGCTGAGTGTGCCGTTGCTCTTTTTCTTGGGTTTGGGCTTGGACTGTCAATGTGCTTTGATGTGTTGATTGATTGAGCCGGTTCTTTAAATGACAAAAGGAACATACGTATGGAAGTATGCAAAAGGCTTTATTCTGCTTTCCTGTCTTTTGGTTGCAAAGACTCTAACCAGCAATTTCAGCACCTCCAAGTTGCAAGGGGGAACTGTTCCCAGTGGCTTCTGCATTTTGAAAAAGAGAGAGGAGGCCAGCCCTGGAGATGAGAGAACCAAGAGGACCTTCTGGGCCTTGCCTGGGGGAGCCAGTCCTGCACTGGAAAGCCGGGTGGTGCTGGTCCCATGCCCTCTGTTCTTCTGAAGCTGGGGAGGGGGTCCTCCTGGAGTTTGGTGGTAGGCAAGAGAGGCTGCTGATGGGGCCCTGCTTTCGCCACTCGTGTACCCGTCCCAGGCACCCACGGCAGAGGAGTCCACGCCTGCTGGCGGAGGCTGTCCATGGGAAGCCCTTGAGGGACAGCTGCAGCTTCTTTGCCCTCTGGGGCTGTTCATGGCTCCACTGCCTCAGCTCAGGAACTGGGTGTAGCCTTCAGCCCCCGTGACAATGACATCCATCCACATGCGCAGGGCTTCTGCTGAGGGGGCCACTATGTAGTAGAGCCGGTCGTGAGTCTTGATGCAGAAGGTTAAGGCAGGGTTGGGGCTCTGCCAAGGGAAAAGGGATGCTGCCAGGGTGCCTTCCGCTGCCCCAGACCCCCACCCAGCAGCAGGCAGAGTTAACTCCAACCCTAAGGAGGGCACGATCACCTGCTCCTGCTCAAGGGCAGAGAAGGCAGCGAAAGGGCCCTCCAGCCCACAAAATTTCCCACTGAACAGTGAAAAGCTGCTATGTGCTACAAGGCGCTCCATATTCTGCCCCCAGTGCTGCTCCCGCTCCCCCAGTCCTGAAGGAGTTTCAGCCCAAATATTCCCCTCCTAGACGGTTCTGTTAGCTCGGGGATTCAGGATCATGGGGGTTACTGGGCTAGCCAGAGGAAACGGATGGGTCCCTACCATGGACAGGCTGGGAGGGAAGAATCTCTTCTGCAGGAGAAGGAAAGGCAGATGAAGCACAGCCCAGGGAAGGTGGGGAGTTAGGACTGCATTCAGAGAGACCCCTCCCCAGCACCTCAGTGCCCAGGCTGTGTCTCACCTTGGCTGCGCATTGGAGGTGATCGTAGTAAACCTCCTGGATGGCCTGGAAATAGATGAGGCCTTTCAGCTTCGCCTCGTGCTTGTCTGCAGCGGGAAAAGGGAGAGGGAGACGGCTGAACCCCGTCCGAGGGCCCTGAGGAGCAGTGAGGCAGGAGGGCTGGCCGTGCCAGGAATGGGGAGCCTCACCCACGTAGTAGGAGAGGGTGTGCCGCAGGCGGTCAAAGACAAACCAGCGCTTCTTCCAGGACCGGATTTTGCCTCCCATCTTGACCAGGTAGCCTTTGCACAGCTTCTCCGAGAGGATGATGTGGCTGCAGGTGTCCACGCTGTGGCCGGAGGACTCAATGTGCAAGCGCAGGTCAAAGTCCTCTTTACGGATGGGCAAGTAACGAGTCAGGGGGCGAGCCTGCAGAATAGGGGTGCAGTTGAGCTGGTGGCAGCAGCCAAAGTCCTTTTCTCCCCTCCCCAACTCCTGCAGCCAGGAAGAAAGTCCACCTATCCCAAACTCAGCACCGGCCTCCCAGACAGCCGAGAGGAACCTTCTGAGGCTTCCGCCACCACCTTGGCCAGAGATGTGAGATGACCGGCCAGGACAGCAGGACAAGCCTTCCTTCTCCATAGGGAAGGAACACAACAGCCCTGCCATTTGGGGAGCCGTGGAGGGGCTCCTGCACACCTGAGCCAGCTGCTTCTCTCGCATTTTGACCTCTCTGTCAATCAGCTGCTGCCGCTGTGCCGTCTCATCCTGCAGCTGCCGCTCCAGCTGCTCCCGCCTCCACCGTTCGTCCTGCAACGCCTGGTGACGCAGCTCCATCTCTTGCTCCTGCCGGGATAGAAGGGTGGGCCACTGCACCCCCCAATGCCACCCACCATCTGTCCTCCAGGTCCACAGCTGGATGCCCAGCCGTGGACAGAAGCAGCCCACCACCCCCACCATCCGTGCAGCTCCACTCCTTGGGGAAGGGGATAGAATTCACTAGAGAGAAGGGAACCACCCGCCTTTCGTCCCCTCCCCAACAGGCTTGCAAGGGCCAGCTGATGGGGAATGGCTCTTCCAGAAGGCTAACTCAGAGCAATCCCCATCTGGAGACTTTTGCTCCTGCCCTCACTCGTGACTCCATCAGGCGGGACCTCTCAGCTTGGGCCTCTTTCAGCAGCTTCTCCATCTCTTCGATCTTCCTGGCATCTGCCCCACTGGCACTGCAAGACCAACCGGTTGTCACTTGCTGCCCGCCCAGCCTGCCTACCCCCAGCCCTCCTCTCTTGGGTCTGCACTCAGCAGCAGCTCAGCCCCGCAACCCGCCCAGAGGCCAAACAAGAGAACCGGGAAGGTGGGCAGCCTTTGTAGGAGTCCAGTGGCCGAGGGGACTGACCTGGAGGCATTGTCCGGGGAGCAGGCAGAGTTCCCACTCAGAGAGAGGTTGGTCTCCAAGCTGTCCGAGCTCTCCAGGCTGAGGGTGTCGTAGGCTGGCTCGGGGTCATGGGTCAGTTGACCTTGGCCCGGGAAGGGGTGATGGTGGAGCACAGAGTGGGGCACAAGGGGGGAGAAAAGGGTCCTCCCCCGCACGGCCTGACACTCCACTGCCACCTTCTGCTTCAGGTCAGCCAGGCGCTGCCAGTGCTCCTGAACTGCCCGATGCCCTGCAAAGAGGCCCAGGAACAGGAGGCTCAGCGCCAGGACTTCACCCAGCATTCACCCACCATGAGGGACCAGGGCCCTGCAGAAGGGCACGGGTGGAGGCATCACCCACCCTTGTGGTGCAGGGACGCCTCACGCTTCCTCCCGAGGTCAAGAAGGGTGCTGGTCAGTTTGCGGGGGGGGCTGCCTCTTCTGCCCACTGGGGGTGAAGAGCCCTGTGGGAGAAAAAAGTATGAGAGTTAAGTGGCTCATGCCCGAGGGGTGCAAGATGGGGGACAGATGCCACTTGTAGAGTGGCTGGACATTTCCTTGCAGGAGGTCTGTGGCGAGGGGCTGGCGGGGCTGCTGCACCTCCTGTCCATCTTGGCCTAAGAGACTCAGGCCAGAGCTGAGCTTTGAGAGTGGTGCTGGCTAAACTGCCCAAGGACACAAATCGAGGAGCAACTGCCCAGAGCCTGCAGGGGTTCAGACCAGGAATGCCAAGCACACCCCATTTACAAGCGGAAAAGGGAGGGCTGTGGGATGTACAGAGAAGAGGGAGAGAGAAAGGCTGGGGGGGATGCATCAGAAGAGAACCCCCCTCCCCCACAAAGGAAGCAGCTACTGAGGCCACAACAGGACCTGCAATCGGTCCAAACAGAATTTGCAAAAACAACTGAAATGGGCCAAGGAGTCCCATCCTCTCTGCAGCTCAAAGCCTGCCTCTCTCTTCCTGCCACATGGAGGATACGTAATATGGGTGATGCTGCAATGTCCTGCACCAGTGTCCAATCTCCAGCACCCCTCTGCTTGACTAAGATGCTCCTTCCAGGCCATGCCCCAAGCCATGCTGGCAATCGGACAGGCAGAGCCTTGGCTCCTTGGGCACATTATCCCCAGCCCTCTCCTAGACCCCTCGAACCTCTTGCAGGCCGCTCGAGCCCTTGGGAAAGGTAGCACTGCCAGTGAGCGCACAGAACCGTTGCTCCAGCGCCAGGAGGGTTTCCTTCTCCTGTTGGGGAAAGCAGAACGGGGGGGGGGGGTCAGAGGGACACCACCCTCCCCCAGACCTCCAAGGGAAGGAGCAGAGCCTCCCCCCCCTTGGGCACCTAGCCGCCTCCCCACAGCCACGAAAGCCAGGCCTCCTCTGCGACCACTGCCCCTTGCCCTGTCGCTCACCTGCTGGAGCCGCTGCAGGGTGGCCCTCCTCTCCTGGTGCAGCCGGTCGGCCTCCTGAACAGCCTGCAGCCGCAGCTGCTTAGCCTGGCCCTCCAGGGCAGCCACACGTTCCTGCAGCAGGGAGACAGGAGGGACGCTGAGCAGAGCCACGGACGGGCTCTGCAAGCCTGGGCAGGGGCTCGGGGCTCACCTTCCGGCGGGCCAGGCTCTGGCGGCCCTGGGCCTCACTGTGCAGCATCTCGTGCTCCTCCTCCCAGCGGCTCTCCTTCTCCAGCTGCTGGAACTCCATGTCTTCAAAGAGCTTGGTCTCCGTCTCCAGGGCCTCCGCTTCCTGTGCAGGACATGGCTGCTTAGAAGAGGCCACCTGAGCAAGGTTGGCCTGATTGGGTCCCCACCAGGGAGCATGGCTGGCAGGCTCTCTGCAGGGGTGAGGGGAGCCCAAGGACCCTCCTGCTCAGCCATCCCAGGACAAATGCCAGGAGCGCCAAAGCCAAACGCAAGGAGGACAGGAGTTGTCTGGCACCCCATCTTCCTCCTGAGGCTGGGCAGCAAGATCCATTCTGCAGGCAGGCTGCCCTCACTCTCTGCCCCTTTCACCCCCAAGACTGCTGAGGCAACTCAGCTGTTGTGTGCGAGTCAGGAAGTGGGGCACTCCTGCTGAGCCTCTGGAGGGGCACGATCGCCAGTGGGCCTGGGCTAGCTTCCCCTGCCCCACTGAAGGTGGGCGCGGGTAGCGGAGGCACTGACCCTTTGCATCTGGTCCTTCACTTGCTCCCTCATTGACTCGGGGCAGTTTTCAAGCTGGCTCTTGAGCTCAGAGTAAAAGACCCGCAGTTTCTCAAGCGCCTTCCTTTCCGCATCAACCCTTGCCCTCTCCTGAAGCCGGGAGAGAATGACACACGGAAAGGAGAGAGAGAGAGAGAGGAGCTTCTCGGGAGCAGGCCATGCAAAGAGAGGGTTAGTGAGGATCTTGGGTTAAGGGGGCCAAGGACTGGGCGGGTCTGCCAACTCACCCTCCCCAGCTGCCGCCAGGGCAGCTATTCCTTTCCTCATTCTTTGGTGTAAAGTCCAGCCTGGGAGAAGCCACCCATTTATCTAGCCTTGTCTCTGCCCTGGACATCTGAAAGCTGCCTTTCCCTGCAAGCCGTCCCGGGAGGCGAATTTGGCCCTTGCAGGAAATATTCCCATTCTGGCGACTTCTGGGCTGTCGGAAGCTCAGATGAGTCACTCAAGGCAAAGGGAGATGTGTCTGAAGCAGGGCCGACCCAAACTCAGTGGTGGAATTCAAATTTTTTTACTACTGGTTCTGTGGCTGTGGCTGTGGCTGTGGCTGTGGGGGTTCATGTGACTGGGTGGGAAGTTTCTGTAAGCAGGGCAATAAAGAGTATTCCACTTCTGCCCAGACTCTGTTGAGACCTCCATGGAAGGTCTCACTCTGCATCTCCCCCCCACTTAGAAAACCCGAGCCTGGCTAGGTGAAGCATGCACTGGAAGCCCCTGGAATAACGCCAAAGTTTCCACGGAATGAAAGAAATAACCATGACTAGACCAGGGCTGGGAGCATCTTGACGAGCTCAACTGTGGGGCAAAAAGCAATGAAATTCAAAGAGGTGAATTTCACCTGGGAGAAAAGCAAAGCTTTAATCTGAGTATGAAAAACCAAAATCACCAGCGTGGGATGGCAAGCGGCGACAGGAACTGTACCGGGCAGGGGATGCATAAAAGGATTGGGGTCTTGATGGATCACAAGCTGAACATGAGCCACAGGTGATGTTGCTACCAAAAAGTAAAAACCATCTAAAGCTGCATCAGCAGAAATATGCCAAGATCAAGCAGAATGGTGGTGCCTCTTTATTCTGTGTTAATCAAACCATACCTAGGAGACCGTGTCCAGTTCTGGGCACCAGATTTAGGACAGAGACTGACAAACGAATGTGTCCCAGAGGAGAGTCACCAGGATGATAAAGGGCCTGGAAGAAAAGACCTACAAGGAACAGGTGGAGGTGTTCGTCAGGTATGTTTAGCCTGGAGGAAATGGGGTGGGGGAGGGGAGAGATTACAGTAGCCATTTTCAAATAAATGGCTCTGGAAGACGGGACAAGGAATTTAATTCACCAAGAAGCAGACTTGGGTCAGACTTAGGGTAACGCTCCGCTGCCAAGACCTGCGCTCTCTCCTGCCAGAGACCTTCAAGAGAGGCCAGATTGGCCTCTGCAGCAGATGCTGTAAAGAGTCAACCCCACATGATCGCTGGGATCTCTCGCTTTTCCTTCTAGGATCAGCAACACCAGGATTGAGAGTGCAACTTGATGAGCACAGGATAACAAACTATGCAAACGCAGCCGACACACCTGAGACTGCTGCAGGATTTTGGTTCCCCTGGGCTGCTCAGCCTGAGAACCAGCCTCAGAATTGGGCTCCACATGGAAGGACTGCTGGCCTCCAGGTGCAAAGCAGGTGAAAGTCCTCCGAGGAGGGGTGGAAAGAGCATCCTCCAGGTAGGAGCCTGGGTGGGACAAAAATGCCCGGGGCATCACCTGCTCTCCGCAGCCAGCTCAGCTTCTCAAGCTTTTCTCAGAGACAGAGTCTGGGATGGGATCTTATATGACCGGATGTCGATCAGCCTGTACCCAAGGACTCGGCCAGACTATCCTTTCTCGGGCAGGGATACATGCAAAGGGGGGGGGGGCTCCAGTTCTGTCACCCTTCCCAAGCAGGCTGGAGCTGCCCCCCCTAGATGGTCTAAATGACAAGCACTGGTGGCTTCCAAGAAGGGAAGGGAAGGGCAGAGCGGACAATTGAGCCTGGGCTCTGCCTCACCTGACCCAGACAGATCCCCCCTCCAAAGCTGCAAGCAGACGGTGTAAGAGAGAGCAAGAGAGGGCTTGGCACCGTTAGTGTTGGCCGGGATGTTAGTGGCTTGGCTTTGGAGTTTGTGCTGCCCCTCAGGCTCCCTGTGTGAGCAAAGATTGGGGGAACCCAGGAAATGCGTCCCCATGGGCACCTTTGCCTGACCAAAGGTGAGCAGCAGGGGAGGCAGGGGTCAGGCGGTTTGCTCCTGGCAAGACCTGTTGAGTTCGCCAGGCTGCCTATGGCTTTTTCCTTGAGACACCCAAAGCTAGGGAGGGCTTCCTCTAGGCACTAGCAGAGCACCCCTTCCCACTAAGCCCGAGGCCTGGATCAGGAGAGGGCAGAGCCCGCTAAGAGAGCAGCGAAGGGAGGGGGATTTGCCCTCCCCACCTTGAGCTGCCACCTGCTAGGCTGGAGGCTCCCCAGCCAGTTACCTTGTCCCGCTCCTGGCGAGCGCTGGCATCCAGGCCCGAGAGCCGCTCCTGCAGGAGTTGCACCACCTGCTGTTCCTGCTGCAGCTGCAGGATCTCAGCTTCCCGCTCGCCCTGCAGGAGGGCCTGCTCCATCTCCGCCTGGGCAGGGCAGAATGGCAGCTGCATGAGCACCACCAGCCTCTCCCTGCTCCCCCCCCCCCCGAAGGATGGGAGGCACTGCCAGTCTCTCGGCAGGACAGCCCCGCTTTCACCTCCCAGGCAGCCTCTCGCAGCTGCTGCTCCAGCCCCTTCAGGCGGCTCTTCAGGCGGTCCATGCTGGCTAGCAGGCAGGCATGCTCCTCTTCCAGAAGGGCCAGCTCTGGAGCGAGTGGCACCTCGTGCTGCGGAGGAAGTGGCAACCCCTACAGGTGTGGCCGAAGGCTTCCCAAGCCTCCCTCAAGAGGGGAAGGCTGTGTCCCAGGCCAGGGCACTGCCCGGCAGCCAGTCGGGGGAAGCAGACACCCTCTGCTCACCTCCTGGCTGGTGCTCTCAGTGCTGCTGCTCTCCTCCTGCAAGCTCTCCTCCTCGCCTCGCTCCCGGGAGGGCCTGCTCCCTGGCAGGGGGAGCACCCCATCAGCAGCATTGACGCTGCCCTCTCGGCCCACCTCAGCATCCCCCCTGGTATATTCGGCACACAGGCTGAGGATGGTCTCCAGGCGCTGCTGCTCCTGGTTGCCCAGAGAACAAGTGAGAGCCACAAGAGGCTAGTGAGGCGGGAGGAAGAGCCTGGCACATGAACACCCCACACCCAGATCCCCATGCCTCCTCGACTTGGACAGAATCCGCCCACCCTTCCTGCACAGGCCTTGGGCCACACATTCTTTGCACCGCCCCCTCCCCCAGCTATCCACAGTGAAGCTGAAGCCCCCCCGGACGACCCCTGCTCACCAAGCGCTCCATCTCTTGCTCCCGAAGGCGCTCCTGGTGCTGCCATCGGTGATACTCCAGCAGATCCCTCTCATGCACACCTAGCAGCTTAGATGTGCTCTGCTTGCGCTCCCGCGTGGGGCCCAGCAACTGGACCACCCCAGGTCCCTCCGAGGGCAGGACGAGGGAACCCAAGCTGGAGGCAGAGCTGAGGCCAGGTCCACCATGGGGCTTGCACTGGGTGGGCTCTCTGGGGAGGGAGGGGGGCGAGGGGCTGCGGCTCCTCAGGCAGGAGGAGGAGGGTGGGGCAGAAGACGTCTCCCTCCGACACCCCCTGGGACTCTCCCCAAGCTTGCCCTGTGAGGAGGAGAGGCTGCTTCCAGGGGCCGGAGAGGCTGCTCGGCGTCCCAGGGCTGGGCTGAGGGGGGGAAGCTCCCTCCTCCTCTCCAGAGGCCTCCGGCTGAGCTGGGCCCGGCTGGACTGAGAGGCGACCCCTGGCAGCTCTGACCCCTGGCAGGCTGACTTCCCCAGCTGGGCTGGTCGGAAAACCCCGGCTGGCAGCATTTCTGGGAAGGGGCCGGGTCCTGGGTCCTGGACGGCTGCTGCCCTGGCCAAGCAGGGGTTCTCGGGGGACAGGGGGCGAGGGCTACCCCGTAGGTTCTCCTTCAGTGAGGAGGCACTGTGCTGGTTGGGGTGGGGATCTTTTTTGGGGGGACGGGCCTTTTGCCTTGGCAGGTGGCTTGTGGGGCCATCACACCTGAGCTTCCTCTCAGTCCGTGGGCTCCCTGAGCTGCAAGCAGAGCTGAGGAAGCTACTGGGGCTGTTCAAAGGGCTTGGGCAATCCCTTCCGTGGGGCAACAACGCAGCATGGCAGTAACTGGAGGATCGGATGGGCACCGCAGGGGGAAGGGCAGGGACCTTCTCCCGCCAGCTGGACAAGGGGCTCCGGCAGCTGCTGCTGCTGCTGGCAGGGGAGGAGAGTGGAGAGAAGGGGGGAGAGGAGGCGTTTTCATAGGCAGACCCCATGGAGATGTTGCCAGGGCTCTGGGGTGGGGACAGCAGGGAAAAGCCCCACCTGCCGTTTGCAAGGGATGAGGCTGTTGGGGATGGAGGGCGCCCATCACCACTTTCCTCCTGCAGCACCAAGGAATCCATAATGCCCTGCAGGTCTCTTTCAATGGAGCTGACCAAGGACAGCGATGCCCCCTCGGAGTTGCCGTCGAAGGGGCTCTGCCACTCTGCTGCAAAGAGATGGGAGTCTCAGAAGGGAGAAGCCTCAGCTGCCTCCCCATTCCTTCTTTGGGGCCAGAGCCCCCAAGCCCCCACACACACACCCAGAGGTCAGGCCCACCCAGCATCCTCACCTCCGAAAGGCCTCTCCGAATGGCCAACCCCAAGATCCCCATCAGATCTGCCATCTCCCAGGGCTGGGCTGGGGGGGAATCTGCCGCCACTCAGCAACAGCACCCCCTCAGAGCCCCATCGGGCAAAGGACCCACCTGCTTCCAGCCCAAATGGGGCCACTGGGCTCTGCTGCTCACATGGCACCGCTTGGCTTTTCATTCTCTTGGCCTCAGCTGGGTGACTGAAGCGGAGGAAGGTCGCCTGGCCCAGGCAGATCACGTGCCCTGGAAGAAGGACCACCGTCAGCCAAGCAGACCCACTGAGAGGTCAGTCCAGCCACGCTGTGCGCCCCGAGAGTGGCGGCCACCTCTGGAAAGCTCCAGGCAACTTTTGCTCCTCCAAGCCTCAAGGCGACCTACCACTGGGCGACTGCAATGCGCCTTCTGGGGGCTGCCTTTGGAGACCACTCGGAGGCCAGGGCACACCCAGGAGAGACCCTCTGCCCACAGCTGCAACTCAACTCAGCCCTCCTAGCTGGCTCAAGCCAGAAGGGGGGGGGGAAGGGGGGGGGAGGTGTTCACGAAATCTATGAATGGGTCTGAAGCTGCTGCCAACAGACCTTCTCCCAGCTACTCTTCAGTTTGTGGTGCTGAACATCAGAAACAATTATTTCTACCCACCCCTCCTCCAGTGGATACATTGCTGAAGGCTCCCCAGCCCACACAGGGTCAGGCTGGTGCCCTGAAGAGATGAAAGATGTGTTGCAATGTCTGTTGCAGCCAGTCCTTCCCTGGCCGCAACAGCCAACAAAGGGCCAAGTGGTCACTCTGGTGGTGGCTGCTGCTCCATTCCAGAGAGGATCTGTGGTGGGCATCCAGCTGGCAGCACTCTCATGGTGGAGTGGGAGGCCAGTGGGAGCTCTGGTCTCAGCCAGGCTCACAGTATCGGAAAAGTAGACAGGAACCCAAAGACCCCGGGGGTATCCTCCTCCTCCTCTTTCCAGCCCGTCTGAGCCACTAAGCAGCTGCGCTGAATTGGGTGCTTGAGGGAATAACATTCCATGATCCTTGGCCTCAGCAGACAGACCAGCTCCTACAATTGGGAGGGGGATCTGAAGTCAGGAAACACAGCACATACACCCTCCCCTAATATGGGTGATCTGGAGGCTTAGCTAAGGGGTGGGGGGCTTGCCTGGAAGGCCCTCTGCCCTCAGCTGCAGCCGTAGCAGCTGCCACTTGAAGGCCAGGCAGTGGCCTTCAGTCTTAGTCTGAGCCCTAAACTCTCCAGGCAAAGCAGAAGGAAAACAGCAATTCTGTGGTCCTGAATTTCAAAAAAAAGAAATTTTTTTTAAAATGCTCCATTGGCACCAATTCTCTGGCCAATTCTGGAGCAAACAAATGAAATGGAAAGTTACTAAAACTGGAGCCCTGATGTGCTAAAGAAAGCTTGTATGGTCTAACCTCCGTCCTCCCCCAGAATGATGGCACAAGATCAGACTTGACCCCCAACACACCCAGCTGCAGATGGAGCCTATGAGCTTCCTGGACCCAATTCCTGCTCAAGGAGGCAAGTCAGCCTCCCCCTGTAAAACCCACTGCCCTACCGGGAACCCAAACCAAGCATGCTATCCTCAAACAAACCATCACCTGCTATTTTGGTTTAGGCTGTAGACCTGGTCTCCAGAATCCCCAACTCTGGGATTGCCAATGTACCAAAATAGCTGCCAGAAAGGATTACAAAATGGACAATCCCTCTGTGAGAAGATGGCCACGGTGGAAGGCATTTGGGGTGCGGGCAAGGGGGCTCCAAGCACACCAAGCAACTCACCCCACTCAAGGACCCCCCCAGGAGGGAAAAGCTCAAGGTCTGCGGTGACTCAGAAACCCCACATGCAAAGGGGGAATAGGGAAAGGCATTAACTCGAGGCAGGGTCCCCTCTGCTGTTTTAGGGGAGAGTTTCTCCGGAAGGGACTTCCTAGGGGAGCCCAGCAGAGGGTGAAGGATCAGCTGGGGGATGGGCTCGCCCTCTTACCCTTCCCCAGAGCAAGCATTTCATGTCAGAATCTGCCTCCCCATCGCTTCATCCTGGACAGGAAGGTAGGCGAGCCGGCTCGGCTTCTGTTCTGCCCCAGCCAGGACCCGGGCGCTGGCTTCAGAGCGGGGAGGCCCCCCAGCCCGG
Organism: Myanophis thanlyinensis; assembly: GCA_017656035.1. Classification (NCBI taxonomy): domain Eukaryota; kingdom Metazoa; phylum Chordata; class Lepidosauria; order Squamata; family Homalopsidae; genus Myanophis; species Myanophis thanlyinensis. The sequence continues at coordinate 22,063 of JAEANM010000024.1, read as the reverse complement.
CCCAGCAGCTTTAGGGAAAGAAGCGGGGGCGTCGAGCCCATCGACAGATCGCGCTCCGCTGGGAGGGAGGGGGCCGTCCAGAGCCCTCAGCCCTCCGCATCCCGCCCGACCTTCCTGGCAGCCCCCCGCACCTTACTCGGGGGGCTGGGCTCCTTGGAAGACCTCGGGGGCTGGGCTGCAAGAGGACGAGGGGGAGCAAGCGCCGATCGGGGCCCTTGGCTGCTCTCCCAGGCGCCGTGAAGGCAGCGGCCCGGGCGTCCCCGAAAGGCCGCTGGGCGGCAGGGGCGGCGCCGGCCCCTCCCCAGCAGAAAGCGCCAAGCAGCGGGTGGGAGGCGGCGCGCTCCAGGGTGCCCGGCGGCCCAGCCGCATCTCCGGGGCCGAAGGAGCCGCCAGCTGGGCGGAGCCTCCCGTCTGGTCGCCGGCCGCCTCCGGGATTTCTAAAAATAGCCGCGAGCGAAAGGCAGGGAGGGTCTCGGCCGAAGGGCCTGGCCGGGCTCCGTTCAGGGCGGCCCCGTTCCCGGCGCTTTTTCCCCGGGGCGACGGGTGACTCCCAGCCCGCCCAACTGGGGCCCTGGCCCCGCGCCCCTTGGATTGCTCCCGAGTGCCGCGGGACTTCCCAGTGCGAAGAAACTCCTGCGGAGTCAATCCCTCTGTCGGCCAGTCTGGCCTGGGGAGAGCTGGGGGAAGCGGAGCCCGCCCTGGCGCTCTGCCGCTCATGGCCGCGGAAGCTGGCGGGGTGGCAGTTTCAGCCTTCGGGAAGCCCTTTCCGGGACCCCGAGGGCCAGGCGGAAGGGCCTGGCCGCTTCTCTGGCAGGAGCGCCAAATGTGGGAACTCCCCCCAGTAGGCCTGAGTCTGCCAGGCAAGGTTCACCCTCTGGGTCTAGGAGAAAAGCCCCGTGGCTATTTGGTGTCCAAGGCTCCTGGGCAATTCCTTTGAAAATGTTCCCTTTCCAGGGTCTCATCAGACCAAACAGATGAGTCAGGCAGGAAATGATGACTCTTTGGAAAAGCTGACTTGGAATTGCAGTCCCGGTGAGAAACAGCAAGAAGGAATTAACAAAAAAATGGGGGGGGGGGGGGGAACACGGCTGGGCGGGGACACCAGTGCTTACACAACCCTAACTCCCCACTCCAGGAGGCTGTTCCCAGGCTCTGCTGCCTTCAGTAAGGGATCTGCCCCTATGCAGCCTTTCCTTCCTTGCCACTCTTTCTTAACCAACCTGCAGTGATTCACTTAACAACTGTGACTGCCAGAATCACCCATCACTAAGCAGCACAAGTATGTGACATTGCATCTCCTGACTTAATGGAGTAACTCACAATTCTGGCCCCAAATGCTAAACTGGAGGCCAACAGCTCGGATGGAAAGGGATGCGGGGGAGTTGGGCCTGCATCTACAGAGGCCAAGTGATCCCTCCCAGCCAGCCCCAACCCACAGGCTACGCTTGCTCTCGCCAGTCAGCCCCAAAGACAGGCAAGGTCCACAGCTTGCAAGGAATCCAGCTGCAGCTGCTCTTGGGCATGAAGTCCCCTCTCTTTACGGGGAGCTTCTGCAGCTTTCTTTGAATATAAAGATTTGTAACTTTCCTCTCTGAGGAAAGTTACAAATCTTTATATTCAAAGAAAGTTGCAGAAGCTCCCCGTAAAGAGAGACCATCAGTTAGGACCAGTATGTCAGGGAGGGCCGATTCCGCCCTATGCAGCCAGCCAGCCGGTCACAGGAAAGGCTCTTCAGAGGGGCCACTGAGAACCCAGGCCCAAGGCTCCTTGGTTCTGCATACACACACACCGCAACCCCTCCTCACCCAATCAGTTCACCAGACCAAGAAGCAGCCCCTGACAGGCCAAGCAGCTGCTGGGCAAAAGCAGAGGTCAGCTGGGGTCACATTGGCAGGCAATGGTCAGGCAGGGTCTTGCTCCCCTCCGGTTAACAATTGCCCAGCCTTGGGTGACTGAAATAATGCTCCCCCCACCCAACTATGTCTCGTTCTCCTTTGTGCCAACACAGCTCCTCCCCTTGCCAAGGATGGGGTTGCCATGGTGATGACCAGAGCTGGTCTTCCACTGTGGCTTGGCGGGGAGGCTCCCTATTCAATGTTGACCCAGGGTACAAGGAGACTGACAGCTGCCCTGCCAACCTCCAAGAGTGCCTAGCCCATCTTTGGAGGGCTCCTTCCTGCAGACGCCCTCTGCCTTAGGGCTTTGTGTGGTTCTGCTATGGGGCAGGGAGGGAGCATGTCTCTCTCTTGGACCTCATTGTGGACTCTCCCCTCCCCCAAACTCCAGAGCTTAGCACCAGGCTTAGCCCAACTGGAAGTCCACCTGCCAGAGAACTGACTGGGTCCACATTTGTAGGAAGACGTAAAGGCCAGAGCGACTGTGCACTAATGTGGGTCCCATTGGGATGAACACCTCTGAGTCCAGAAACACTTCAGAATCCAGAACCAAGCATTCCCCAGATGTACTCGGCCCAAGGCAGCATAATGGGTGGGCAGGTCTCCGTGCTTGACCAGCAGAGCCTTGCCTCTCCTTACCTTGGGACAAGCGGGTGGGGCGGGTGATCAGCTGTCCATCGATGGCGCAGGGATGACCACAGGGGTGCAGTGTCAGGGTCCCGCACACATTTTCAATGAAGCAGTGCTGGGGGGCCACCCCAGCCCCCTGTAACACAATGTCCCCAGCAGCGGAGCCCAGGACGGTCTTGCCTACAAGGAGACTCCATGAGCGGGGGTGGCACTCTTCCTTCAAGGGGGAGCAGAGAAGGGGGGGGGGGCTGCAGAGACATACCCTCTTCCAGAGGCAGCAGAGTGATGGCAGTGCTTAGGCGCCCGCTGCCCAGGCTCACCAGGTGTGGTTTCTGCGTCTGCACTTTCAGCCCTCGACCTGTCTCGGTCAGGTCCAGGAGGCTGTTCTGCAGGGCAGGGAAGAAAGGCTGTGGATAGTGTGGCCCCCTCCTCCTTCAAGAATGGCCAGTAGATTCAGTCAGAAGTTTGGGGAAGGGGTGGCAGTGCGGATGGGTGTGGGCAAAGATGCTCTGGCTGTATGCTCATGGTCCCAGGCTCCACCCCTTCCCCAGTCACACATGGCTAGTCCTTAAGCAAGCAAGAGCAGAGGGCAGCCTGGCTTTCCTTCTGGCCCCTCCAGGCATGAGCAAACCCCTCCCTCTTCCTTAAATGCCATCCTCCAGGCAAGCAGGTTGAAGGTGATTGCCAGGAAGGTAGGAAAAGGCTTTATACAGGGCAGTGAGGGGGAAGCGAGCTGAGCACTGTTAGACTGGCTAACTCACTTGGGAAGGGGGGTCTCCCACTCCTTGGCTCAGTCTACAGTCTGCAAAACTTCCGGACAAGATGGAGGGCCCTCCTGAGCCACCACTGTCACCTGGGAGGACTGCACATTCTGACAGGCAAGGGGTTCTCTCGGGGCACCTGCTCACCTGAATAGGCTTCTGCACTTGGCAGGGGGGGGCAGCCAGGTTTTGGTTGCAAGTCTCCATGGTGGGGCTCCTCTGGCCTAGGGGGGAAAGAGGGGGAGCCTGTGTCAGAAATGCCAGGACACAGATCACTGGAGACCCAAGCCCTGTGCAAGACACACCTGCTGCCCTGCAGGGTGTCCTGCGGCTGGAATGCAGGACAGGTCAAGGCTGCCCCCTAGGAAAGGGAGGCCTCTGGTCCTCGCCCTCCATTCCCTGCATTGTTGCTCTGCCAGCCGTGGTCCAGGAGAAACATTTCCCCAAAGTGCTTCCCTTTAAGCACAGATAACAGTGTGCCCATTTCTCAAGAACAAGATCTGCATTTCAGCTTTTAAAGAATACCCAAAGTGGTTGTTATTCAACTGAGCAACTGGGCCCTCCTGACAAGTACAAGGTTAATTTACCTCATGACTGATTAATTAGCAGAAATATCTAAAATTATCTTCAGCTTAGTTAAGTTCAACAAAAAACTAACTTCTCTCTCTTGTTTTCTGCCCAACCATCAAGATACCACGGCACTATAGTGATTAGATTGCATCATTGCACACATTTTCATGGATCTCCGGCACTGTCACCAGTGGACAATGACACTCAAGTGAACCTGAAGAAGAGCATTTTGGTGAGGGAGACGTAGGTCCATGTCCTCCCTCAGCATAGGGGAAGGGGGTTTCTGTCAGCCTGGCCTACCTCACAGGGTTGCTGGGATGGGGAAACATGCCCCCCCCCTCAAGCTCCTGGAACAAAGGGTATAAATCTTAACAGTATACAAGCAGAATGTCTCCAGGCTTCCTGGGTTTTCCTCTGCAAGAGATGAGCATCAATTCCCCTCTGAAAATATCACAAAAAAGAACGGTTTGGCCACCAACCTACAGCCCAGCTGTGTTTTATCACTACAAAACATGGGGTCACTCACGGCTTGTTTTTATTGTGGCATCCCTAGGAGAATCTTAGCTCCTGCATCCAACCCCTTCTGCACCTGCCAAAGTTTGATTGTGATGTCTGTGCCCCCACCCCAATTCCAAATTCCCTTTCTTCAATACCAGCTACTCTCTCTTCATCTTCTATCACTATCAATTGCCTGCAGAATCTTGAAGAAATTACAAGTTGGCAGAGTGAGCGTGAGATGGGTAGTATCAGAATTTGATAAGTAAATGCCCAGTAAAGGCAGCTTCCTAGTCTAGAACATGACTCACCTGAATGCTGCTCCTTCATTCAGCATCCCCCAACATTCCTCCCTTCCTGATCTTGCCCCCTCTGAGGGAAAAAGGGGAAACCTCATGCTGCCATCTGCATGCCCAACATCTGCATTGGCCCAGGAGAGCCAGCAGGGCACTGCCTGATGTGAGTTCCTCCTTGGCACCATCTCCCCGCATCCAACATTCTCCTTTCAAAGAGGCCTTGTTTGTCTTTGACCTGCCTGGGAGGAGAGCGCCACTCCCCAGAGAAAGGGGGGGGGGTTCTGCTCTACTGGCCCCCTCTTTGCCTAGGTAGAGGAACTCTCTTGGGGACAGGAGGGGGAGGCGATGGCTGTTCCCCCTTCTCTCTCTTCTTCCCACTCAGAGCCACAAGCCCTGACAAGCAGGCTCTGTTCGAGGAGGAGGGGAGAGCTGTACCTCGTCAGCCACAAGGCGCCTTTCTTCTCTGGGCTGCCAGAGAATGAGGGCCTTGTGTGATGAGGGTGGCTGGGCAGCAAAGGCCGAGGGGTGAGCTCCAGCCAGGCTTGCCCAAGGCCTGCCGAGCTGGTCTCTCCCTCTCCTGAACCCTGCCAGAGGGGGAAAGGGGGGAGAAGAACAACTGACTCCCTTCCAACCTTGGAGGAACACCAAAGGCTTCAAGGCTAGCCAAGGAGGCAGCCTGGGAAAACTGGGGGTGGCGCAGCCTTTGGCCGGAGCCAGGCCAAGCCCAGCCCCAGCCGCCCACGGCAGCTTCTGGAGAGCTTCTGACACAGGATCCAACCAAAGGGGGGGGGGGGAGAGAGAGACTCCCAATTGTGCTGGCCAGCACCAGATCCACTCTGCCAGAAACTGTTCTGCACCAGCAGGTCAAAGCTTTCCAAAAACCAAGCTCAGCCCTTGGCACTACCTCTGTGCTCCCCACCTTGGCCCAAAGATGAGGCGGTCTGGGCTCACCTAGAGGCCAAGAGCAGCAGGGTAGATCTGCTATCCACATGGGCTTTCCTGGGTTCAAAGAGGAAACTTGCACTGGTCCTGGGAAAGGAGGAAGGCAGCTTTTGGGACTGAGAGTCTGCTTCCCCAGCTCAAATCAGCATCCTTGCCTGGGGCAGGCAGCCTGTGCTGGGCAGCCCCAGCTCCACTGCAGGAGAAAAGCCACAAGGAGAGGGCGGCAAGTGGGAAGAGGTTGCAACGGCTGGGGTGGGGGAGAGGCATGGTCAGCATCAGGAGAAGACTGGGTTCTCCCAGAACCTGGCATTCTTCCTGGAGGACTTTTCCTCAAACCCACCAGAGCAGGGAGAGGGGCTGGGGGTAGGCAGCTGCCCCAAGTCAGATGCTGCTGCAAGATCCCCGGTCAGAATACTCCAAAGCCCACCCCAACCATATTCGGGCAGGCTGGTCAATACCAACGCCTGCATCTCCCGCACTTGCCTCACAACAATCCTGCAAAGTAAAAACTGGTCCTGGGATCACTCGACGGTCTCCTGCGCAGCGCAGCGCAGCGCAGCTCCCCGGCGCAGAGTCCCGGCCAGCTCGGAGCCCGGAGCTGCAGGAATCTCCGCGGCTTCCCGGCGTCGCGGGACAGCTACGACCCCTCCTAACCCGAAGGCCGGACAGCCGTTTTCTGCCAAGGAACAGCAAAGAAAGGCTGGAGCCCCGGCCGCGCGCACCTCCCTCCCCCTGCGAGACCCGCAGCCTGAAAGCAAGCGAGCGAGCGAGCGGGGGCGGCGGGGGGGGGGGCTCCTGTCGCCTGAAAGCAGAGCCGGTGGGGCCGAGCGCAGGTGCGCGGGGGTTGGGGGGGGGGAGAAGATCCAAGGAACGGCAGGCAGGGACGGTCTTGCCGGCTTCGGCGCGCGGCCTTGCTCTCCCGCCGTCTGCAGCGCCGGTGCGGGAGAAAAGCGCCAGGAATGTGCGGAATGCGCCACGTCCAGGCAGGAGGGGGGGAGGTGCCGGCCCGTCGATGCCTCCGTCAGACGTCCACAAACCCCGCTCTGCCAGAGACTCGCCGGCCGGCGTCAAGCAGAGCGGCGTGGCCGCTCTTTCCATCTCCTACTTGACCGGCCCGAGGATGCCACTCCCGGCCGGGGCGGAATGGCCTCCGCCGGTTCGAAGTTACAAAAAGGGGCCCGGGCAGCGGAGAGGCGCCTCTGCATTACCTGCGCGCCCCGCCGCCCGGTCCGCCGGCACCTGTCAAGCCGACTTCTCCCTTCGACGCCCGGCGTTTTCGGGTTGCCGCCGCCTCCGCCCGTCCGCTTTGCTCTTGCAGGGCTGAAGGGCCGCCGGCCGCGGGAGGAGGAGCGCCAGGCGGGGACCCGTCGCCCTCCCGGTTTGCTGCCCCTTTGCGCGTGCGCGCGCTCGACCAGCCCCGCGGGCAGCCGGGGTGCGCGCGCTTCCCGCGCCGTTCCGGGTCCCCGGGGGCTCCCCGCTGCCCCCGATCCGGCGCTGAACAAAGGGCGAGGGCGGGGAAGGTCCCGCGCGCCTCCCTCTCTTTCGCGGTTGCTGGGGCGCCCCGATGCCGGGCTGGGCGTAGCCGCGGTCACCGCGGTGGCCTCAGCTCGCCCGAAGAAGAGAAAAGCTGGGCAGCCGAATCGGACCCGCCATTCCCGCTCCGGACAGCGGAAGCCTCCGCGCCGCTCGAAAGCCCCTCGCCGGGGAGGATTGGGGCCTCGACCAGTCCTGGGTGCGCGCGGGAGGGTGGGGGAGATAAGTTGCCACTCATTGACGCATTTTAAATTTTTTAGGCAAATTCTGTGCTGGGCACCTACCGATAACGAAGCCATAAAACTTAAGCGTCCAATAAAAATAAGCTGCGATTGCAATCCCTGAGAGCTAGAAGATCCGACTGCTGGGCGATTTTACCGTAGTAAAGGACGCACGATTCCGGGTCCCTTTTGGTTTCACCCGCCTGAACGAGCCCTTTTTCGTCGATTAAGATGTTGCACCTTTTACACGGCCTGGATTCCATCCTGCCCGATTGCTGCGAGATTGTGCCCAGCTCCCAGAACTGCAATACCGCTTTGGCGTTTAATAAAAATGCCAGTAAACGGGTACCTAATGGAACTGGGTGGCTCTGCTTAACCCTGTGCGTGCAGAAGCATCCCCTTCTCCTTAAAAACAAAAGCAAAGAATGGGGACAATACTAGCTAACTGAATTGTTATGGCGAGGGATGTCATATTTAGTCTGGCACATTATTTAAAAATGAGAACTATTTTTAAACTTGAAATTAGAACCCTTACAAAAGTATCAGCAGTGAGCACTCGGCTGGAGCAGAGGAAGTGATGAGTCCGGCACGCCTTATTTTTAGAGTTGGAGCTGTTTTGGCACTGAGTATATCACATCTGGAAACCATCAACCTCATGCTGCTGCCTGACGTGAAGCACAACAGCCCGAGGATTTGTAAGAGCTGTTGCAGGCAAGATGGGTCTGGGGTAAGAGCCCAGCTCAAATCCTCCCAGTCACTCCTGTGGCAGCCGGATGGACGTGACATGTTGCAGAAAGGTCCCTGGCCCTTTGCAGGACATTGTCAGCTGGTGACTGACCTATGAGGACATACAAGACAGCCCACGCATTTTGACTTAAACCCAACTTCAATCAGAATAGAGCTGGAAGGGACCTTGAAGGTCTTCTAGTCCAACCCTGTTCAAGCAGCAAACTCTATACCATTTCAGGCAGGTGGCTATCCAGTCTTTTCTTAAAAACCTCTAGTGATGAAGCACCTACAACTTCTGAAGGCAAGCTTACTCAGACAGGATAGATGTTTGACAAAAAGGGGGACAGAGAGAGCAGTTTCCCAGTAGCTTTTTCCTCTTTACCTAAAAACCGACTGGTCACTGAAAACATTCCACTGTACCCAGGCCGCCTGCTCTAAATACCTGCTTTAGGCCATCCTTTCTGCTAAGAGTCCCCACCTCGCCAGCTTCTTCACCAGTCACCAGAGCTGGACAGGTTACAGCTGCTTGCTATGCCTTCTCATTTCTGGTGGGTCTCAGTGGGGGGAGGGGGGACACTCATTAATTTCCTCAGACTAGTTCACCCCTCTAAAGTGCTGCTGTGTTCTCCTGCAGCAACTACTTTTGGTATCCAGCACAGCTTCAGGACACGAGCTCAGTCCTTGTTTGCTCAGAGCTAAAAAGCACTGGGTTTTTTTCTTTTACAATATTCTTTATTGGATTCAGGAGCAACGATTCTTTGCATACACTGGAATGTGTCACACAGGCTGTAAGTAATTATTTTGTAGGGTTCCGAAACCTTATTTCAGTGTCACCTGACAATAGAATTAAACTGAACCCCATATTAAGAATCAGGCAGACAAATCTCCAATCAGTATGATTCATGGCCCCCACCCAGGGCTCTCTGGACCGAGGTGGTGTGGGTAAAGGCTGGGGTCTTCTTTAGCAGGCGAGCACAGCCCAATGCACTCAAGGTGCCCAATGCTTCCTAGCCCCGAAGTCAAAATTTCCAGGATCTCAAAGTCAGAAAAGCATCCAGAAAAAGCCACTCCCCCCTCTTCTGGGTTCAAGAAAACAAAGAGAAGGGAGGAGCTTTCAGAGAGCTGCACAAGCATGAAAGCTTCCCTGCCTCCCCTCAGGATCAGATGGATTGGCAGGGTGTGCACAGCACCAAGAAAGGGAGGCTGCTGGCCCTACTCCTCTCCCAGGGCAGCAATCTCCTTGCTGAACTGGCAGGGCATTCTGGGTACCCTCTGTGGAAGAAAAGGGTCGGGTGGGGTGGGGTGACAAGGCGAGGCAGCTGTGCCAGAGAAGCAGGCAATCTCTCCCTGCCTGAGCAGTCGGGACCTGGGAAATAAGGTCAGTGGGTAAACAAATGTCAACGTTCCTGGACGCTGAAGGCCGCAGCTCTCTCTCCAAATAGCGACCCTCGGCCTTGCTTGCTGTTTCCCTTCAGCAAGGGTTACAGGATCTCATACTTGTCCACGAGGAAGGTGGTCTCCATGGAGAATCTCACAGGGCTGTTCCCATCCACCTGGGTCACTTTGGTGACCTGTAGAAAGAAAGCAAAGCAGTCCGTTGGGAAGGGCACTTTGCTGTGGCTCCGTGGGGGCAAGACCTGACACCCTCTCTGGCCCTTGACTTCCCCAGGCATCAATAAAAAGGTGAAGGTTTTGGTCTGGGTGGACAACAGGGGTGGCCTGAAGAAACAGCACTCGACCCTGACAGGCTCAGAACACCCTTCACAATGGAGAAGCAGCTGGTCTGCCAACTCCCTTTTGCCCTGATAGGCAGCTTTCTTCAATTAGAGCACAGCAAAGGAGAAGGGTGACAGCTGTCATTCAGCCCGTGAGACACACCTGGATGTTGCAAAAGTTCTTCTTGGAGACAAAGGAAACGTGCACGGGGAAGAAGTCATTTGGTCGCCCTGCGATGCTGAACTCCAGGCTGCCACTTTTGTTTTTGGCATCAACCACTGGCAAGCACCACTCGAGGAGGTTTTTTCGGCTATCGTGGCGGTATTCACCATTAATCTCTCCAATTACAGGAGCCCCCACACCAGACCTAGACAATCAACAATAAGTTAGCTCTGAACTCCCCACCATCCCAGAACTGGCACTACTGGTACGTGGGAAGGTTCCTGGCAAGCAGGACGATTACTCACGGCAAAGGGATGGCGATTACCACGTCATTTAACTCCAGGCTGTCCTCCTGCAGCTCATACTCGATGTTGACATCACAGCTGTTGCCGCTTTCTGAGGGCCAGCAATTAACTAGGATCCAAAAGAAAGCCAGCTGAGAGCTGATTGTTCTCAGCAGGGACAGGAGCAGGACCCAGGTTGGCTGGCTTCCGCCTCTGGGATGCCTGCTTCTCCCTGAACTGAAGCAACTCACTGGTCAGCGGAATGAGAGACTCCTCGGTCGTTTGCAGCCGCCATTTCAGCACCCCCACATCACTATTGATGGGGAATGACTTATCTGGGTTTTTCAAGCCAATCACCGACTCTGACATAAAAAGCTTCTTGTCAACATTGGGGTGAGTCTGAAAAGGGAGCCACCAGTCAGCCAAGTTGCTGCACTCCAAAACAGATGTGCACAGCTCAAAACATCCCTGATCCTAACATCCAGCCAACCTTACCTGGAGCTGCACACCTTTTTTGTCCTCATTATCAACATGGATGCAAATCCGAGCAAACTTTTCATCCAGGATCCGCAGCATGATCATGCCATGCAGCTCCATGTTTTGAAGCCCTCCATCCCGGCCACAGGTGAGTGAGATCTTCTCCTCTATCTTCATATGCACACTAGAAGAACGGAGGAGCCAGGGGACAGGATGTTAGATGCTTCATAGCTTCCAACTGGGCTTCCCAGGTATTAAGAGAGACAGCCCTTCTGCAGCCTTGCCTCCCTGGCTTATAGACCCACACATCATCACTACGTATTACAGTCTTGACCCTTGCAAGTTCACTGAAAACCTAAACTGCATTGTGCTAACCTGTAGCATGACTGGTTTTCTTACGGCTTAGTTTGGGACAATGTTGGAAGTAGACCGCAATGATTCAGCTATCAAAACAAGGTTTAAAAAAGCTCCTTTTGGGGCTTAACGTAACAAAGCTCTTGGTCAAAGCTGCACTGGACTGAACGAAAACTCCACCTGGCTGCTGAGCTCCTGCTTGAAAGGCCACTGAAGATATTTGCACTCCAGAAGGGCAGGCTTCCTCTGGGCTTGGGTTAGAACAGAGACCTGGTTTCTGTTATGTAGGATGCCGTGTGCCTCTCTGCATTCCTGGGTGATGCACGTACCTCTCCATGTTAATAGGCGGAGCAAGAACAGTTGCTGCATTTGAGGAACGCTTGCCAACAGAAGATGCAACAATATTTTCACCTTCGGATTTTAGTTTATCCACAAAATTATCCACTTCCTTCCCTTTCGTGCCGAGCTTAAGTGCCTTGTTTGAACCAGAAGGTCTAAACAAACAAAACAAGAGACATTTTGCCCAAAGGAAGAACCCAGCAAAACCCTTCCCTGATTTCCTTGCTCTCCATGGCCCATTTGATTTAGAAAAAATGAACAATTGTTCATGTGCCGCCCAGGCTCTTCAGATGAGACAAATCCCAAGAAACCACAGGGAAGTTCTCATGCTACTGATCACCACCTCACCCTATTTTAATTTGACCAATGCTGCTTTTGTGTTATTTGACCTTTGAACATTACTGTAAGTCATTCTGAATCTTTACGCAAGCAGGAAAACAAATATGGCCCCCACAAAGTCTGCAACTCAGTTCACTTAGTGACCGTTCAGTTACAATGGCACTGAAAAAAGTGGCTTATGACCATTTTTCACATTTATGACTGTTCCAGCATCTCTGTGGTCACCTGATCAAAATTCACGTCTAGCATGTTTATGTGCCATGTTTGTATGTCCCAGATCATACAATCCCTTTTGTGGCCATCTGACGAGCAGTCACTTAACCATGTTACTAAATCATTGAATGACTGGCAAAAAGTCACAAAATGGGGCAAAACTCACTCAAACCACTGTTTCGGCAACAATCCTGATTGTTAAGTACATAGACCCTGAACTCTCCCTTGCAACCCTTCTGCAACCAATCCCTCCCCCACGACAAATGACACACCTCGTTGGAGCCGGAGTTATTTTGGGCTTTTCTGACTCAATAATGGTTTCAGTGATCATAGCAGCAAGGGTGCCTCCTGACACGGCTGAATTGCCAAAGCCCCCAAATCCTGGCGCTTTGGTGCCCCGCCGCTCGGCATCCCTCCGAGCTTGTTGTAGCTCCTTGGCTTTCCGGCGCATCTCAGCCTTAGCTTCTCTTTCTTGGGTCTTGAAAAAGGAAGCAAAAGGAAGGCCAACAGCAGCTTTGACAGAGAGCAGAAGAGAAATAAAATCTTCCACGGAAAGCCAGAGAAGCTTCCACCTACCTCGCGAACGGCCCTGAAGACCTTCTCCTCGTGGGAATCCATCTCGGTGAAGGTCCGGATCTGGGCCAGGTTGACGTTCTCCCGGTAGCCCAGGGCGACAATCTCGTCGAAGGCGAAGATGAGGTCGAAGCAGTGCTCGGCGATCTCGCTCTCCTCCAGCGCCCTGCAATACTCGGGGATCTGCACGGGGCGACGGGGAGGCTCAGGGGGGGGAACACCTTGCCCGCTGCCCGCCCGCCCGCCCCCGACCCGCCCGCCCGCTCACCACCCTGGAGAAGAGCCGCAGCGTCTCCAGGTCCTCCAGGATGTTGCTGTTCTTGGTGGTGATGAGCACCATGTAGAGCTTCTCCAGCGGCTGGTAGACGTAGCGGACGCTCTCCGTCTCCACGAAGGTGTGCTGCTTCCCCGTGTTCATCAGCTTGGGGAAGGCCGCCAGCAGCCCCTCGATGCGCGTCCGCGTCATCTCCACGAACTGGCGCGACACGATCGCCTTCCCCGCTTTCGTGCAGACCGCGGCGGCCAGGAGCACCTGCGCAGGGAGCAGAGGAGAAGGCCCGGCACGCTCGAGAGGCGGCTAGGGAGGCCGGACCCCGCGGGGACAGCGCCGCCCGCAGTCGCCTCTCCGGGCCGCGCCCGCAGGCTCACGACCGCGGGGCAACGGGGCGTCCCGGGCGAGCCTCACCATGGCGGCGGCGGCGGCGGCGGAGGCGAGGGCGACCTCCGTGGAGCTGCTGTGTCTCCGCTGCTTCCGAGTCCCGCACAAGATGGCGGCGAGCCACGTCTCTCAGGCGGAAGCGGCGTCACTGCGCAAGCGCAGTCGGCCCGAGGGGGGGGTGAGCGGGCCGGAGAAGAAGGCCGCCGGCTCTCGCGAGAGGATTCTGACCTCCGTTGCCTGGCGACAGACCTGCCGCGGCCCGCACTCCCGCGGCCCCCGACGCAGCATGAGCGGAGCGCCGCCGCCCGAGCCCGGGCTGCAGGTGCGGGACCGGGGGCGCGTCCGGGATCTGGGCGCAGGCGAGCCGCCGTCCCTCGCGCTTCTCTCGTTTTCCTTGCTTTAGACGCGGCTCGTGGAGAACCAGCCCTACGACGAGAGCCTGGACGTGAACGAGACGGAGGACGTCGCCAGCATCTACGCGCCCAGCCCGCCGCAGCCCGGTGGGTGCCCGGGGGACGGGCGGGCCTGAGGGAGCCGCCGCCGCCGCCGCCCCCCCCCCTGACGCCGCCGTTCCCTCCCGCAGGCCCGCGCCCCGCGCGCCCCCCGTGCAAGGACAGCAGCGAGGAGGATGAGGAGGGCGGCGAGGCGGCCCTGAAGGGAGCGAACACCCCGCCGCGCGCGCCCGGCTGGGCCCCCGTCGCCGCCCCCGACCGGCCCGCGGGCGCCCTGTTGCAGCCCGAAAAGAAGGGCGGCGGCGGCCCGCTGGGTTCCGGCCGGCGCTTCAGCGGCCACGAGGTGGAGGACGACGACGAGGACTCCTCGGAGACCGACTCGGACGAGGACGACGACGACGAGGACGACGAGCACGGCGCTCCGCTGGAAGGGTAGGGCGGGTGGCGGGGCGACGCGGGTGGGGGGGGCGGGCCGAGTGGGGGGGCCGCACGGGGCTCAGCCGCGCTTCCTTCCTCCCTGCTTCCCTCCGCAGGGCTTACAACTCGGCCGACTATGACTACCTGCCGGTCTCCCTGGAGGTGAAGGAGCTGTTTCAGTACATCCGGAGGTGAGGGGCTGGTGTGGGGGGGATGTCCGGGAGGGGTGCCCTGGGCTGCACTCAGCGCCTCCCACCCCTCAGGTATTCCTCCCAAATGATCGACCTGGAGCACAAGCTAAAGCCTTTCATCCCGGACTTCATTCCTGCCGTGGGAGACATCGATGCTTTCTTGAAGGTGCCAAGAATCCTGGGTCCTGCCCACCTGATGCCCACCTGTGGTGGAGGGGGGCAGCCTTTGTTCCCTGGAAGCCTTACCTTGCTGCTGGGCCTCCTGTGGGAAATGCTTGAGGGTGGGGGGCTGAGCATTGACCAGCAGAGCTCCGGCATTTGCTCTGCCGCTTTGGTACATTTGAAAAGTTGTGGCTGTTGCTCATTTCTTGCAGGTTCCACGGCCGGATGGGAAGCCGGATAATCTGGGTTTGTTAATGCTGGATGAGCCATCCACCAAACAGTCAGATCCCACCGTACTTTCCTTGTGGCTCACCGAGAACTCAAAGCAGCATAATGTGGCCGTAAGTGGAGGAGGAAGGAAATTAGGAAGCCAGCCCAGCAGGCCTAATCCATTGACGGGTTGGTTTGGGTTTCTAGCAGCAGGTGAAAGTAAAGAGCCTTGAGAATGCGGAGAAAAACCCCAAAGCTGTGGACAGCTGGATCGAGAGCATCAGTGAACTCCACCGCTGCAAGCCTCCAGCCACCGTCCATTATGCTAGGTCTGCCTTGAGATCCCCTAGGGAGCCCCTTGATACTCCCCACCTTTGTCCTGGCTACAACCATAGTGCCCCTCACAGGGTAGCGCTCCCATAGGGCCTCCAGTTGGCTGGCTCTCAGGCCTGCTGCTCACTGCTTGTCCTTTGCAGGCCGATGCCCGATATAGATACGCTGATGCAAGAATGGTCTCCAGAGTTTGAAGAGTTGCTGGGAAAGGTATAGTGACCTCCCTAATGGATAAGTTCTGCCCCATATCCTGTAACTTGTTTCTTGGGGGCTTCCAGCAGGACCATGAGCTGCTTCATGCAGAAAGCGCAGCCAGCCCTAAGCTTCCCTCTCTGGCCCCCAGGTGAGCCTCCCTACCGCTGATGTTGACTGCAGCTTAGCTGAATATACAGACATGATCTGTGGTGAGTGCCCTGACCCCATGCCGAGCCTGGGGATGTTTGCTGAAGGCCTAATTAGACTGAGTTCTCTGGTTCTACTTGATGAAGTTGAACCTGGAGCTTCTCTCTTGCGGTTTTTCTCCAGCCATTCTAGACATTCCTGTCTACAAGGGTCACATACAACCTCTGCACACACTATTCTCGCTCTACTCTGAATTCAAAAATTCACAGGTAAGCAAGAGAACTACTATTGCTATCCAGAAGGTTGGGACCTGCTTGAAGAGGTCTTCTTTACTTGCTCTCACCAGGAGAGTCGAGAAAAAATGGTCTCCACAGGAAGCTGAAATCAGATTCACCTTATTGGAGGTTTCTTCTTTTTTGTAGCATTTCAAGGCTCTGGCTGAGGGCAAGAAGGTTGCCAGCCCCCCATCCAATCCACCCTCACAGGCTGGAGAGACAGATATTTTAAGCTTCACCTGAGCGTGAAGATCACAGCATCCTGCCTCCTAGTGTTTAAATAAAGGTGCCATTAACCTCAGGGGTATTTAAGAGAGGTTTCCAGCACCTATTTCCTTGGAGTTGATGCTGGCCTGGCATTTTGGTGATAATTCAGTGTAATATTTGTGTAATAAAGTTTTTCTGTAGGTGTTGCTCTGCCTGTTGAGAAATGGTGTGCAAGCTAAGAATTTGGGGAACGTGTCTTTGTATTGTCTTATTGGGCGACATTTTCCAGCATCTCTGTGTAGTTTGGGACTCTGGGGAGCAGAGCAAAGCTATTGTAAGGCTGCCCATGAAACGGGCTCAGCAGCCTGCTCTGCCTTTTAGTGCAACCCATTCCAGCACCATATGTGTGTGCCGCGGTTTCTGGACTCCGTGCTTATTAGGCTTCTTTTACATCCTGGCAACTGAGAGATTTTTTTTCATAGCCTCACAGCCAAATCCAGGCAGGGGGGAAAAATGACAACACCTTAACCACAGCTGTTTTATTCATTAAGCATAGAAGTTGCAAAGCTATAATCCTAAATTGAGATGTGCATGGCGATAGCCTTCCTGGTCTGTGGATGGCTGTGGTTAGGAAGGCAATCCTCCTCATATTGGACAGAGGAACAGGGCAGCAGCTGGAAGCCTGTTTTGCTGGAAATGAGTAAAGGGTGAAAAGGACCCCCACTGTAAAGATCAGCCTGTTGTTCAGGACCGGATCCTGCTGGGGCCACATTTGCCACTAGAGGTGCCCTCACCATCTGTTCCAGTGAAGAGCAGAGATTCTCTGGCGCCTTTTGCCCACGGTGGACATGGTGATAGTCTTCACAGCCAGATTTCATCGCTACTCATACTAGTGGCTCTATAAATATATCCAACGGTAAGAAATTGACCTAAACCTGCAGAGACAGAAAAAGAGGATATTTGAATTTGGTCCACAGCAGTTACTTTTGCAGGATTTTTGAAAGACTTGGGTTTCCTTGAAATTGTTCGTGAGCATGCAGGATTATCCCCCAGAGATTGATTGATTGATTTTATTATATTTATATACCGCCTCTCTCCCAAAAAGGGATTCAGGACGATTTACTTCTAAATTCTAAGTATATTCAGCTGCAATAAGATAAGGAAACAGGTGCCTTTCACAAAGCGCTGAGAGCAGCTTGCTTCCTCTGGTAGCATGCCTGAAATACTAGATGGTGCTCTTGCCTGCTGCAGGACTGCATTTTGCCAAAGCATCCAGGGTTGCTGGTATAAAACAAGGCTGATACAGCCACTGGGTTTTTCTTCTGAAAGAGCCTCCCACTAGCAAAACTGGGAAAAGGCCCTAAAATGCTAGGTAGGACAAACATTCCTCTGGCTTATCTCATGTCTCCTTGGGGTGGTGAGCGCAGCAGTCTTTTCCAGCACAAGGTGGAACTGGTCAGTATTGTCTCTTGAAAAGGGAATGTTTCCAGTATTTAACAGCTTTTCCTGCTATAGAATTAGAGGTATTAATTTGGTATCGTTGAATACCAGCATTTCCTGTATCTCTAAACTGAGAGGCACTTTTGCCAAATGGATGTAGCTCCTCCCACCCCCACCCGTGGCAGAAGGTGTCTCTACCTTGTTCAGCAAGGGCCAGGTTTTTTGGGTCCAAAACAGCATCTTCACCTTCCTCTGCAGGAGCACTATTTGCTCTACCTTTGGAGTGGAAGGAAAGACGGCTGGAGCAGTGACTCACGCCTTGGCATGCCATCCACTCCCCCCAGATCCTCACCACTCACTTTTTGGTTCCGGTGCAAGGTCACTGAGTTGTAGGTTGGAAGGGAGGGACCTGGCTGCCCGTGGCAGACAGGCTTCCTTCGCCTGTAGGACATTGCTGTGGGAAATGCAGTCCAATTAGCTCTCAGATCCTCCCAGCTCTCTCTCTTCCCACCCCCCTTCAAGGCAAGGCCACAGGTTCTTGGGATTTTACCTTTCTCTGACCCTCACAGAAAGCTGACTGGGGCATTGTTTTCTGGAGATGTGCTTATGCCACCAGTTGGTGGGTCTGTATAAACTGTCCCCAAAAGAGGCTACAGAGCAAAGCAAGGGGCTTTTACCCCCTTTTAGCAGTCCCAGAAGCTTACCTCAGAGGAAGCTGTGCTGCTGCTGGACCATGTCCTAAAGAAGAAGAGAAGGGAAGATGATAAGACTCCCAGCAAGAAGACAGGCCCAGCCCAGGCTAAAAGGCTTGTCCTGCACCTACCTGCTGACTTTTTGGCTGCCTGGGAAACAGTCCAGCTCATTAGCACCCCAAAACTCAGAAGTATCACCAGAGCCACAGCAGCTGCTCCCACCAGGGCCACCAGAGGCAGTTCAAGCTGGGTGGCCAGAAGACCTAGAGAAGCAGGAGATGCCAGTCAGCAGGCCATGGCACCTCTACCTGCTCTTGCTCATCCAGCCAAGCAAGCTGCCCCTCCGCTTGTTGGTTTTCCCTGGCCCAGTGTCACTCTCTGCAAGAAAGCTGCCCTAGCATCTGGGTCTGGGAAGGAACTTCAAAGGAATTTTGCCAGGGCAATTCAACGACTGCTTCCCACAAGCCAAGTATGGGGTAAGGCAGCCTGGGGGCGCAGAGGGCTGCATCCGACTGCTGGGACAGGGGCAGGCTCCCCAGGGGGCTATGTGAAGGCAGCCTTTGATGGAAGGAAGACCTGGCTCCGGGGACTCCAACACTTCCAAGAGGGGAAGGGAGGCCCCTTGCTTGGAGGGGGCTGCGGACCTGCCCCAACCCCTGCCCCAGGCCCTCCCCCGTACCGACCAGCCCTACGTACCGGGGAGCGGGACTGAGGAGCTGGCGACGCCCAGGTCGTTGGAGGCGCGGAGGGAGGCGTTCCGGAGCGGGCCATGCAGCTGCACTCTCACGGTGTGGTTGGCGAGCCAGGGGTAGGTCTGGGCGTCCAGCAGCAGGAAGCGGGAAGTATTGACCGTCACCTGCCCGTCCTGGTCCACCCAGGTCACGTTGGCCGGCGGGTTGGCTTGGACCAGCACGAAGAGCACCAGCAGGAGGCCGGGCTCGCTCGCTTCGCGGTAATGGGCGTCCACCTTCACGATTTCGGGTTGAACTGTATTCGTACAGAGGGCCGCGGCCGCAGCGGTCAGCCTCCATCCCACTTCTTCCCTGCGGAGCTCCCGCAGCCCCCAGCCGCCCGCCCGCCCCCCGCGCTCACACTGCACGTTGAGGAGGACCGAGGCGGTGGAGACGCGCCCCGTGGCAGGGTCGGTGGCGGCGCAGTCTAGCCGGTGGTCCACGCGCCGCGCGGTCACCACGAAAACACCGCTGCCCTCCTCTCCCGAGTCGGCGCCATCGCCGGCCAGGGGTCTCCCGGATGCGTTGGGCTCCTGCCTCTCCCCGTTGAGGTACCAGGTCAGGTTGGGGGCCGCCGCCAGGCAGGTGAAGGCGCGGCTCTCGGCCTCCCGCAAGCTGCTCACCGACAGAGCCCGCCCGTCGATCCGGGTCTCCGACGTCGCCACCGCGCCTGCGGCGAGCGGAGCGGAGGTTACCGGCCGTGGGGAGCCGTGGCCCGCGAGAGAAAAGCGCGCCGCCTGCGGCCCTACCTGGCGTGGCGCGCCGCAGCAGCCACGGCAGCAAGAGCAGCAACTGCCAGAGAGTGGGCAGGGGGCTTCCCGGCGCCGAGCCGCCTCTCTGGTGCCGGCGGGGCGAGCGGAGGGTGCGGCCCGGGGAGACCAGCCGGCCCTCGTCCATCCTGGGCCGCGCGGCGAGGCGGGAAGGGCCGGAGTACCGCAGGCCGGTCACCTCCAGGACGCAGCAGCAGCGTTTGCAGCCGACCGGCACGTCAGAAATCCCGACCTGGATTTCTCGGTCCGAAGGCTCGCGATCCTGCCTGAATACCGCCGCCACCCGCCTTGGGCATCCCAGAACTGCCTCGGCCGGCTGCGAACTAAAAAAGTGGTGCCAGGCGCGGGCCTCTTCCCTCCCTTCGCAGGGGGCTGCTGTGCCCCGCAGCTGCTGGCCGGGGACCCGGGTGACAAAAGTAGGCCTTGGTTCGAGGTCTCAAGCAGTGGGCTTTATTTAGCTGCCCCTTCAGCCACCCCCACCCCCAACATCAGGTTCAGCAAGTCTCCTTCTCCCCCTTTGGGAAAGACTTCCTCATCACTTCTGACAACATCTGGTTGCAGAGGGCTGCATAAGGGTTCATCAACGCCAGCTGCCTGCGGGCAAAGACGCTGCCTAGGGCGGCTGCCTGCTCAAAGCTTCTCTGGGCCTCTTCGTCCTGGCCTTGCAACCGCTGGATCAGCCCACGTTGCACAAAACCTTGGCGCGCCACTGGGCCGGCTCTTTTGCTGAGCTTCAGGGCTTCCTCCAAGTCTTCCAGCGCTTCTGACGGGATGGAAAAGAAAGCTGGTCGGTAAACGTGAGGTCAGTGCCTTTTACAAACAGCCCTCTCTGTGGGCTGCAGGAAACCCGAGCCCTTAATGGCAGAGGTGGAGTTGCCCTATGCCCCTTGTCCCATTCTGGCAAGGAGACCTTATACTTGTAGAGCAGCTGCTGGCAGCTTTGCTCACGGACCCAACAAAACCCAGAAATGCTCTGCTTAAGATGAAGAGACCCAAGCATATTCAAAGCGATGGTCTGGCTTTGGGCTGAACCAGATGCCCTGCCTTAGTGCCCTTAGCGACTGCCATCCATACCCCAGGCCAAGGGCAGCCATGGTCACCAGTGGAGGGATAGGATGGGGGTGAAGCCAGAGTGCACTTACTTGCGACATCCCCTTTGAGCCGAAGAGCTTGTGCACGGTTGTTGAAGGCCGAGGCTCGAGCTGGAAGCAGCTGGATGGCTTGGTTAAACTTTTCCAGGGCCAGCTCCAGGTCTCCTCCTTCAGCTGCCGCAATTCCCTGGGCCTCCAGATGAGTGGCTTGCCTCAGCAGCTCAGGATCAAAGCCCTCTTCTGTCATCAGCATGAGAAGCAGACTTAGGAAAAGGGGGCTGGCTCCAGCAACTACCGTAGTAATCTTGAGATCCAGCCAGATGCCAGTGCCGCCCAGAAACAATGGGTCCCAAGCAACTCCTCAAAGCTAAGGCTTGGAAGAGGCACTTGCAGGACTGCCCTTCAATGGGAAGGAAGCAACAGGTTAAGCCTGAGCCCTACCGCCTCTCTGCACGAACAAAGGTAGCAAGTATCTGAAAGCAGCCTGCCAACCACCTCCTCCCATCCGTTTTGGAGAGCGATAGGCAAAGTCTCTCTGCCGACCAGCCCTTTCAAGTGTCTGATTGGAAAATGATTTGTGAGAAACAGGTTAAGGAATCTGCTGAGAGCTGCTTTGCTCCCGAGAGCTTGCAAAGCAGTTCTGAAATTTGGGGGGGGAAAAAAACACCACCTCCTCCTCCTCCCCCCACTTCCTGGAAGCAGTCATCACCTTGAATTGCTTGTTGCTTCCCCTGCTCCTCCTGCAAATCTTCATCAAAGGGAACATTTGGGTGGAAAATAGTTTGCAAAACTACCCGATCATTGATGGTGGCCATGTTGAAGCCCTGGCGAGTTCCGTGGGATGATTGGGCCACTTCAAAGAGATCTTGAATGCTCTGGCTGGGAAGGAAGGGGCCGGCCCAGCAGCAGCCAATGGCCACGAGGGAAGAGTGGGGCCGTTCCCACCAAGGCAGCGAGGGGCAGCTCTTGGGGTGTGATCAATGAGCTGAAGTGGGAGTTGGAGCCCTTTGCCCCCCTTTTCCTGAGCATATTTGCACAAAGATGGGAGAGCCCAGAAAGAGCAGGACTGAGACTGTGCAGGAGAGAAACTGGGTGGAGACGGGACTCCCATCTCAGACAAACTTGCTGAATAGGAAAAGCACAGTCCTGGTACTGGAATTAATGCATTATCTCCCTGGAGGGAGGAACCCAGCCTTTGTGGAGAGCAAAAGGGAGCTCCTGCATTGGCGTTGGTATCCAACCCCCAGACCTTTTTGCCTGCCAAGCCAACTCAAATGGGGGCAGTTTTCTCCTCTCCGGACTCCCTTGCCCCTCAGATGAAGCTGCAGTGGCCCGTCAGGCTCAGCCAGGAGTAAGGCCCTGCTGCTCTTTTGTTATAAGCTGCCTTGAATATTTTGTTAAAAGGCAGGTACACTCGCCATTCCCTCCTGCCCAGGAGCAGAGATAGAGCCATCAATCTGGCATTCTATTCCTTCTATTCCTGCACTAGAGAGCATCCTGACGGGCAACATCACAACCTGGTTTGGGAACAGCACCATGCAAAACAGACAAGCACTACAGAGG
>JAEANM010000023.1:0-60782 GCA_017656035.1 Myanophis thanlyinensis | reverse complement strand
AAGTCTAAAAATTTACAATTTAAAAATCCCATTTAAAATTAATAATAAAACTTTAAAACCCAAAATTAAAATACCCCAGAGGTGTCAGGCCAGGCCAGATAGCTGGAAAAGATGAGTTTTTAACGCATGTCGGAAAGTTCGTAGGTCGGTGATGGTTCGAATCTCAGTGGGGAGTTTGTTCCACAGGGAGGGCGCAGCCACAGAGAAGGCCCAAGCCCTCGGGGCCGTCAGGCGACATCGACCCGACGGTGGTACCCCAAGGAGGCCTGCCCTGTGGGAGCACACCGATCGGCTGGAGGCTGATGGTGGCAGCAGGCGGTCCCGTAAGTACCCAGGTCGCAAGCCATGGAGCGCTTTAAAGATGAGAACCAATACCTTGAATCACACCCGGAAAGCCACAGGGAGCCAGTGCAGCTCGCGCAGAAAAGGTGTAACATGGGAGCTCCGAAAAGCTCCCATAATTGCCTGCGCGGCCGCATTCTGCACCAACTGCAGCCTCTGGATGCTCTTCAAGGGGAGCCCCATGTAGAGAGCATTGGCATAATCCAGACGGGAGGTTACAAGGGCAGAAGTCCTCCCCTGCATCTTTCTTGTCATTGCTTTTCCTAGGCAATATCTCTCACCCTGTCCCTCAAGATTATTCTCACATACTGTTACAGTAGGTTTAACTAAACAACTGTACATTAGATTAACTTTCCTTAGGCTGATTCCTTCCAAATATATTGAGTGTATTTTACAGCTGGAGAACAAACTAGGTTTTGGTAAACTGTGATAGACATTATAAACAATGGTCATATTTTTTTACCTGAATAGTCCCGGTAGCATTCTACAGGGATTTTTTTAACTAATCAGTCCAAGTGGTATTCCATAGGTAGTCCCACAATTGGGAGAGAAATATGTTATCATTAAGTGAATATTACATCACCATATCTGATTTTATGACTTTTTTTCCCCTATGATTGAAACACACAGCTATTAAGGAAATTTGGCTTCCCTCATTGACTTTGCTTGTCAAAAGCCAGTCAAGAAGGTCACAAATGGCAAATATATGACCCTATGTTGCTGCAATCCAGGGGTGGAATCTGACCGGTTTTGCTACCGGTTCGGTGTGCGTGCATGTGCGCCAAACGTGCTGCAGCACAGCTCTTTAAAGTGCTTTTAGAGGCACCAGAAGCAGCAGGGATCATCAGGAAGGCTCTGTAGACTCTCCAAACAGCTGATTCAGGTAAGTAAGAAAAAAAAATGAAGCTCGTATAAGGAAGGATAAGGGCAGGGGTGGGTGGGCGGAGCAAATTTCAAATTTCTACTACTGGTTCTGGTGATGTGGTGCAATCCGGCTGAATTTCACCTCTGCTGCAACCCTTGTAAATACTTGCCAGTTGCCAAGAACCTATGTCACGGTTATGTGGCCAAGGGAATACTGCAATGGTTATTATGTAATAATTGATTGTAAGTTACTTTTTCAGTGCCATCATAACTATGACCATTCACTAAAATAAATGGTCATAAGTCAATAACTGCCTGTATTGTGACAGGACTGTGTAATTATGTCAAATATAGAAGGGTCTTTTAATTTATAATATTCTGAACCATTTAAAAATGTTTCTGTGCTTTCATCTGATTGAAACTATGATATCTTTATCTTTTAGTTCATAAACAGACAAAGTAAAACATTTGTCATGATCTTGGAGCTAGATCATCTGCATTTTGGGAGATTTATCCAGAGAAAGCCTCTTTCCTCCTGTCTTTACAATTTCACTGTTCTATTTGGACAGTTCTTATTTAATTGAATAGAAAAATCAAACTTGCTTAGATCAGATTCCAGAAATAGATCATGTTTGGCTAATAAAAAAAATAAAAGAATAAGTGATATTTCCAACTTTAAATGTAGAGACTAAATAGTCCCTTCAACAACTAATGTATTTTTCGTTGAGGAAAAAAAATTGGATCTGAAATACATGCAATATTCTTATACCACACTTTATTGAGCTTAGGTTCTGTTTGCTAAAGAAGATGCCTGATTATAGGAAGTCTTTTACTCTTTCTCAGTTGTTTTCCAGAGGATATGGCAGAACAAACACATTTTTTCTTGATTCCTTTTTCCTATTTTTATTACACGGCTTCCCATCTTTAGTCATTCATGATGGTCAGTACAAACTGCCATTATCAGCTGCAAGATTTTGAAAAGCCAAATAAGCACTGTAGCAGAAGTCTCGGGTATCTCCAGAAATACATGTGCTCGTAGTTTTATTTACCTATGTGTTATAGTTCTTTAAATGTAGGGTTGATTTCCTGCTATATAACTAGTTTTGGAAACATCGATGGTTCCATCAAGTTAGTTTGTATTGTATTACACAAGGAGGAAAACATGTAATTAAAACCAGAATGTAGTATTTTGTTTTGCTTTTTCTTCTGTATTTATTTAATTCTAAAAAGCATGGCCTTATAACTCTTAAAAAAAAACCCACTCAGTAGTAGTTTAAAGCAGGAGGGGTGGAGTGGGGGAATCTATTTCAGATGCCAATGAATAGAGACTCAACATCTTTCTCAACTAATGAGGCTGGCCATGGCTGCTTATGTTGTAGTTTACTGGAATGTTTTCTATTCCTTATTTACTGACTTTGTGACTAGAAGCAGCTAAGGATTAATTTATGGAGCCAGCTCTTTTCATATCACATCCTTGCTTCTACACTGTCTCCTTGCACCACTTAATGCTATTGCATTTCTTCCATATGCCATTAACTAGCGGGTGGGTAACATATTTAGATTTACCCTAAGGCTAGACTAGTTGACATCCGTCCTTGTGTCATTTGATTTGGCTGTGCTCACATACAGCACCAAATTGAAATTTTAACCACAGTAGGCAACATGGTAAGCAAGCTTTTTTGGCTTCAAGGCAGCAATATATATATTAAAATTATTTTAGTCTCCAAGAGTCTTACAGGTGGTTTGTGTGATGATGTGGTGAGGCAATCATTTTTTACTGGTTTTCCCCTCAGAATTTTAAATGTCAAAACATTAAAGTGTCATAATTTGAGAATGGTGTAAGGACCATAAAACAGGAGCTGAGGATCCACAGATTACTACTGTGTTAAGCCAAAACAACTCCAACTGTAGTTTAGCAGTGTGCGTGAAATAGTTGTTTGAAAATTAAGTGCATTTTGCTTACGGCATATTCAGTGTACATGAAGGTTTATAATGGCCTTTATACTTGTTCAGATAAGCTTGTTTGAGACAAGTCCTTTAATAATGATATTTTGGTTCTCTTCCATCACTTAAACTATTTACCATCCTATAAAAATTTAATCAAATAATAACAAGAACATCAAACATCCAGGACAAAAATGCCAAATACAGTTTGAACATCTGGCTGACTGCAATTAATAATAATAATAATAAGAGAGTTTCATATAGAGAATTGCCTAATGCTTTGAATTTTGTTTAAAATGAATCATTTCAGAGAGAGAAGGCGATACCAGAATCTGGAGAGTCTGTAAATTGTTTGAAAGGCCATGATACCTGGGCTGTTTGCTGTGTGTATTGTATTGTGTGCCACAGGATGTTTTTAACTTATAGTAGAGAATACAAACTTTTGTAGCCCTTCAGTTCACATTCATGGTTGAGGTGATATGTATCAGTCCTCTAAACAGTCCTCTGCTGCTTCAATGGTTTTATGCAGTAAGTGGCATTTTGTGAATTGTCATGCTGTCTCTGTTGAAATATTTAAAGCATGCAGAATGCAGAAATGAGACTTGAGGACTATGTTTACTTGAACAGCTAGATCCCCTCTTTGACCACCCTTCAGGTTTGACATGGTAAGTTTCATTTGCAAAAGTCCAAATTAATTTGAGGAATTAACCTTGGCCATGTTGATAGAATCACAGAGTTGGAAGGGGTGCTGAAAATCATTGGATTCAACCTCTTCCCAGTCAGGAAGATGAACTAACTGTTTTAGAGTCATACTGTTTTTAATTCATATTCTATATTTTTCTCTTAGTAAAGAATTTAAGGTATCACAGAAGAAATAAATTCATTTTTAAATTTGGGCTTTGAGTTATTTTTATTCACAGGAACATTCTCAGAAAAAAAATTCTTTTATTGGTTGTGTTTTTTCTTCTTCTTTCAAATATAAAAGAGAACATGATGCTTGTCTCAAGAGAAGTAGGGCATCTATCAGTATAATAATCCCTGTAGGAACAAAAAGATATTAAAGGAAAAGTTTATTTATTTATTTATTTATTTATCGTATTACTATGCATATAGAAGTATTGTTTGTCCTTCTCTCTAAGAGGTCTTCCAAAAATTCTTAATGAATATTGACTCAGACTGTATAGTAATTTTTGAAAGTAAACTGCAATGCTTTTTATTTAGTGTCAACACTTAGAATTGGAGAGCTACTGTCTCCTACTATCTAACCAGTCCTTTAATTTGGATTAGTATTTTGTTTGAATGTTACTAAGCTTATCATTCAAGAATAACTTGTTCAACCATTTGTAATATTAGTAATTAACTGGGTGTGTTGTTATTCTAGTAATTCCTTTCCCTCCCCAGTTGTGAATTAATTTTGTGAACTGTAGACATTCAGCATAACTTCAAAACATGTTGGTTTGTTTCTTGTGAAAGCATTTTATAAACAAACTGCTCTTTATCTTCACACACACCAAGACATAAATATTCCCTGACATATTCATCCATATTTTAATACACCTTTTGGTATAATTTTAGCATCTGAAATATTTGCAGTGAGAAATATCTGAAATCTCCAAACCAGTTGACATACAGATTCAGGTGGTTTGCAGAGAGTAAACTTCTGATATCTCTTAGTAGACCTGAAGGAAGAGAGGGCCATACACTGTACTCTTCTGGGATAGGATAAATACACGAATACAAATCTTCACTCATCTTTAGATCTGGTAGATCCTAGTAACTTGGGTTGAGAAAACTATTAAATTCAGACTGCATTTTTGTTCATTTGTACACATGTTAGAGAACTAGGTAGACTTCATAGCAGAGGTGAAATTCAGCATGTTCTAGCATGTTTGCTACAACCGGTAGTAAATTTTCTAAGTTCAGCGGAACCGTTGTTAGAAAAAAATCTCCTTTTGTTTTTTTCCACTTTACAGGTTAATCCTGTAAGGAAGGCAGGAAAAAAAACATTCTGGTGTTGTTTCTAGCCTAATCTTTATTGCCCTGCTTACAGAAACTGCCCACCCAGCCATGTCCACCAAGCCACGCCCACAGAACCGGTAGTAAAAAAAAAGAATTCCACCACTGCTTCATAGACTTCACAATTACTCCTCCCCAAAATTAAATAGATTGAATTGCCTGAAGGTGTGTCCAGCACACTTAAGAATGCAAGATAAAATTAAGCAAATATTCTTTGCATTTTTATTTTGCTTTCTAATAATAAAGTCTAACAAACTAGGATCCAGCTTTAAGTAATGATAGATTTTGAGTGGCGAGTTGTAATCTCACAGTTGAAATTATTCTTGCTTTTAATATGTTGAAATCATTTTAACATTGTAACTAGAAAACCCATGCCTCCTTTAATTGAAGACATGTTTAAAATAACTTGGCACCACCTCTTCCTTAGGGTCTTAATACAGCACTGAAAGGCTATCTGAAGGCTTAATATTCCAAAATTGCATTCAGTGTCCTAGTCCACTGAATGTAGAATATTGGACTGAAAACTATTAGGTATAATAATACATTTTTGGCTCAATTTTAAATTAAGTAACACTGGCCCAGTCTACATATCTTTGTGAAACTTCATTTTTTTAGATTCCCAAAAATTGCTGGTGAGTAGGTAGTTACCAAACTTTCTTGATGAGAAAGCATGTCTTTCGAGTTATAACAACTAATATTTTTGTAGAAGCTAAATTGAATCAGTAGATTCAGCATCTCTATAGCAATGTACCAGTGTGATATACAATCACCCAAATTCTTAATTCATTCTGATATGATTCCTTTTGTCTATATGATACTTACAGACAGATGATTAGAAGAGATGTCCAATTCATTTTCAATTTCCATATATTTAGTTTTGCGGTCAGTTGCCAAGTTGCCTATATAATAAAGATTCTGATGATAATAGCTTTATTGTTCTGTTGTAACTCATGCAATATATGGCACCAATAGAAATGGGCAAATGTTTTCTAGACGCTCCTCTGCTCATGGACATTGTTCCATTCAAAGCATATTGGATAATGGTATTAGACAGTTACAGAATTCTCCTTTTTCATTTCTAAACTGAGAAGGCTTGCAGAATTTAATGTTAGGCTAAGAGTACTACAGTCAATCACAAAACTTCTCTGGATTTAAGCTGAATTGTTTTGTTAAATAAACACTCTTCAAAGCACGAAAATTGTATGCTGTATCACAATGTACTCTTCTCTGCAAGACTATGAAGTTGATAATTTTGCCTTTCTTAACTGTTCTGCAATGCTTGAGGTCAGAAAACACAAAAACAGAGTCATGCATCAGAAAACTAAAGTCAGTTCACAGGAACAATAGCTAATCAGTCTAAAGGATAAAGGAACAAAGGTAGTCAAAAGTTCAACAACAAATGTAAACAGCAGCATTGGGGTATGAGCAAGAAATATAATCCAGGAAGCCAAAGTTCAGCCATGTAACAGTAAATGGACAACCAAAATGCAGCAGCAAGCAATGTAACAGGAAATGGACAACCAGGATGCAGTTGATTTAGACAATATTTTCTTCCATATCTTCCAGGTTTTTAAAGAGCTTTTTCTTGTAACCAGACTCTTTACAACTCTGAATCAACAGGATCACTTTCTGAAAAGTTATCTGTAAATCTTGGGTTCTACAGGTCTATTTCCATCTTTGATCAAGGATTCCAGGGTGGCCATAATATTATTTCCCTTTCCAATAATTTTTAATGATGTGGAAAACAGCACTACCAGCAGTTATGTCCTTGTTTTATAGGTTTACTGAGGTGATAAGTTTGTGTGATGCTAATTTAAAAAAAAAACTTAAGATGTGTAACAGCTACCATAGTAATAACTAAAGTTCACAGGAGAGGTGATATTTGAATAATATTCCCATGGAGTGATACTGAGCAAGGCAAAATCTTCAATTCCCTTCTTGTCTGCAAAACAACAATATTGATCTTCTGTGCAGCATGCAAGAGTGGTTATCAATGTGTGCAAAATACTTTTGTGTGCTTAAGAGTGTAAAAATGCATATTTGCAGTACATTTTAATACTGTAGTATACCGGAGAACTGTAGTATAATGCCTTTTACAGCTTGTCTCCCTTTCCCTTCCCTTTGTTTCTCTTACAGTATTTCCTTGTACAGAATTGAAGGTAGAATATAGTTTATTTATTTTTAATGTATATATTTGAATTTTGAAAATGTGCATGTTGCATATTAAACATGTTGAGTAGAGTACAATGCAGGGCTCCTAATGAAAGCAAGAGAAATGAATGCAAGCTGATTCATTTGCATGACTTTGTGTCCTAACTTAATTTCTACTTCAAGCCAAATTGCATCTGGAAAGTTCAAATCCTTCACAAGGAATTAAAAGCAACACCCATCAGTGCCTGGCCTGTCACAGCAAGTTAATAATTTATCATTAGAGTCTAACCCACATGTCTTGCTGAGTACTGTGAGGTTGTGTAAAAGGACAAAAGGACCATTTTTTTTCCTAGTTTGTAGGAAAGAATGCTTTGCTGTATAGTATCGAAATGCAGAATTCACCCATGCATTCCTGAAATAGCAGTTGCTTGAAGAGATGCAGTGCTGTTTTCAAGCCCTGACACTCAAGACATATTTCATGGGAGTGGGATGTTCACTCCCTGTGCTGATGAAGCCTGCACATGTGTTTCCTATTTATATCATCCCAAGCCCTCTCAGTATGGCAACCGTGAGGAACGTATCTGAAGCAACCTTGCTCAAATCTATCCCCAGGGCCTGCCAGCCCTTTTAGGTGCAGGAAATGAATTTCATGGTTTGCCACTTAATTGTGCAGTCATATTGAAATAGAATCACCTTGATTGTGATGTGGTGCTAAAGCCTTCTTAAGCAGAACTTATATCACATACAATCACACGTAATAGAACAGCCTATTATTTTGATGCTGTATTTTGAAAAATAAGCTTTCAAAGCAAAAGATTTTAGTCTTACTTGATGTACTGGTTAAGGCATCAGGCTATAAACCAGAAAATTGTGAGTTCTAGTTCCACTGTGAGTTCTAGTTACAAAGCCACTTGGGTAATCTTCGGCCAGTCACACACTCAACCACGAGAAGAAGGCAATGGCAAGCCACTTCTGAAAATCTTGCCAAGAAAATTACAGACTTGGAACCAACACTTACTTGAATGTGCACAAAACCCCACCAACACTTAATTCTTACCATAATGTGATTGTTTTTCCTATTCTCATAAATATATGAGAGAAAGTAAATATGTTTTTTAAAATTCAGATAGAAATTGCAGTGAAAATGTAGCTGGCAGGAATAAAACTAATTAAGTCTTCTCTAATGAAAATAACTATCATTTTACAAAAGCACAGTTGTATGTGATCTAGGTATACAATTTTATATCCCACACCATATAAAAATTGGATTTTTGAAAAATAATTATCTCAGGTCATTTGAACTTTTTGATTACTTGAACAAAAAGTAACAAGGCTGAATTACTTTTGGCTGTTTGCATGAGCTAATTTTTGATTGAAGTAAATTGATTGGTACTATCAATAGGAGCTTTGTCTGACATGTCTTTTGATTGTAGTTACTTGTGTATGCATAGTTTGCCTTCTGCAAATAATTGAGATTTTGTTGCTTTTTCCCATCACTTACAGGGGCTATAAACATCTGTTTTATTATTTTTTCAAATGATAGCGGAACACACATACACCCCTTTAGAATATTGCTTTGAGTTGGATGAGATGCCTAGATCCCTTTCAATTTCATTCTCTTTCTTCCATCTCCACCTACACTTTTCTTTCCCTAGAACATTTTAATGAGTTCTCAATATTTTAATCTTGAATTCTTAAAAATATTCTGCCTTCAGTTAATTGTAAAATATCATATATGCTTGTGGAGAAAAATATTTCAAGAAAAGCTTATAGCTGAAATAAACTATGTAGACATTTCATTTTGGCTAACATTTTACAGTTTATTTAATATGTCTACATTTGCGGAGTTCCATTCCTGTGCCAGATTTTTTTTAAATCTATTTTCTCTTTTTCTTGTTATTTCATCTTACCATAAGTCTGTATGGCAAGGAACTATTTTCCCTCAATATTTATTTCCATTGTTTCCTGATGAAAAAAGGGTAAAGTAAGTAACTATTGGCTTTCTGGCACAAAATTCTAATTGAAGCAAAAGCCACTAATGGTTTTGGAGACTGATCTCGTGTATTTAAACATAAATGTCTAGGGCAGGGGTTTCTAAGTGGCCAGAATCCATCACCAGAGTCTATAGTATCTTTTAAGACATCACCAAATAATATTTTATGAAAAGCCCAGAGTTTTTGAGAAATCTAAAAATAAATTGGCATGAAGTTTTATTAGGAATTGGGCAAATAATAATATATAGAACAGGAACATTGTAAAGCAGTTACTCAATTGCTGAAAAGTATAGGAATTTCACTCTAGATTTATATGCTAAAGCAGCCAACTAACATTAGCAAAAAATAGTAGTTT
The DNA here is from genome assembly GCA_017656035.1 of Myanophis thanlyinensis. Classification (NCBI taxonomy): domain Eukaryota; kingdom Metazoa; phylum Chordata; class Lepidosauria; order Squamata; family Homalopsidae; genus Myanophis; species Myanophis thanlyinensis. The sequence continues at coordinate 51,116 of JAEANM010000023.1, read as the reverse complement.
GGCTGCGGTTTATATAAGGTAGAAAGTATAAGCAGTTACTCAATTGCTGAAAAGTATAGGAATTTCACTCTAGATTTATATGCTAAAGCAGCCAACTAACATTAGCAAAAAATAGTAGTTTGGCTGCGGTTTATATAAGGTAGAAAGTATAGGATACAGCTACAAGGTATAGGAGGTATAGGATATGGCATCTACTTCTTAGATTTTAATGGGTTATATTTTTTTCATTTCTCAGCCTTAGATGCATACATGCTAATATTTTTTTCTTTTGTTCAGTTATGTGATAAAGAAAGTATACCCTTTTTGAGTTCTATTGTTTTCTATATCAGGATATAGAAAAAAGTCATCAGTTCTTAAAAATACAACTTCAGATGAACAACACCTGACATTACACTAGGCCAGGGGTGGGCAATTATGGCTCTTTCATGACTTGTGGACTACCATGCTGGCTCAGGAATTGGGAGTTGAATTGTAACTCCGTAATTGCCCATCCCTGCACTAGGCCATCATTTAATTATAGAAAGAAAGCCTTACTTTAAGAATTGGTAAGGATCAGATGATTTTTACCATGTCCTAATATATAAAACCATAAAGCACAAAGAGAGTATATTTTATTTTTCATATGACTCTTATCTGTTTCTTGACCTAAATTTCAAGATTGAATCAAATGCTATAGCTTGTATATTTTACATTAAAATGGTCATGCAAGAGTTCAAAGCAGTTTTGCTAATTTCTATAAGAAGCATAGAATGGTGCAGGGAAATGGCAAATCCTGCACTATTGTGGAAGTGATGCTCAAAAAGAACTCTTTTTCTTTGAAAAGATCAGGTATTCTTTCACAAAGGAAAAGCTTCATCTGCTTTTGAAAGGCATGCCATTAATTAAAACAATGAATTAAAAGCAACCACCTTAAAAACACTTTTCCTAGCTTGTTCAAAGATGATGGTTTAATTGTTAATGACACCTTAATACTGGGGTGTCCAACCCATAGTCTTGGACTGCATGAGGCCCTGAACTAGTAATAAGGTCTCACAAGACTATAAAGTTTTAACATTACTATATATTTTCATGCATTAACTGTATTATATATTTTATATGCAGCCTAAGACAATTCCTCTTTACTCAATGGAGCACTGGCAAGCCAAAAGGTTGGACACTCATGCCTTAGTACAAAAAGAATAGAGTTGATCAGTCCTATGTTGCGCTTATCTGGTTTTTCTTACAGGTGATAAGAAAAAGTTCCCTTAATTTGTAAAGTTAGTCCAGTAAAAATATGATGTGTTTTGTGCCTTGAATGTACACTTTAAAAATATCTCTAATATTTCCCTACAGTTTGACATAAATTTGTATGGTTACTATGCTATGCTAATATGCCATACTAGAATGAACCCATTCTTTGTCAGGGAGTTCCCAACATGTAAACTGAAATTTCAGCTTGAATTTAATTTGAGTCTGGGTAAAGTTCAGTATTGGAAAAGATGACCATATGAAAGACTGGTACTTGTGAGATAGTGGCCAATGGCTGAGTTGAGTGCTAATATAGGTGTACTACAATCGGCACATCAGAAGAATATGAGATTGAAGAAGATCGAGTGTGTATATAGCCTGCAAAAGGTACTGAAATGTTTGCTGTAACTTCAGAGCTTAAAATGTAATCTTTTTATAGTTTTGAGACAATTATGAATAGCAGGATACTGATAGGAAACTATGGAAATGATGCATGCATGTGATTTGTGGGTTTGTTTTATTTTCTCCCCACCCAGCAAGCTCTCTATTAGTATTGTACATCCTGTCAGAGCTAGTCTGTTTTGCAAACAAAATTCATTTTCTGATTTTGGCTTGATGTACAAGTAAATCTTATATCAGGAGTGTCTCTAGCAAGTCAAAAATCTAAAATCCAGCTCTGTTATTATGTAAGCAATATCACAAGAAATCCCTATTAATTCTATAATGAAGTGGGCATGAAATAATAGTAATAAACAATTTTTTTTGAAGTATAATCTGATCTCTACATATTATATTTTGATAAATCCGTAATAGTTTAGTAATGCATTTTGCTTTTTCTTAGCTCATTGTTTTTTTTCTTTAAGAGAGGACGATAACGGCATATATTCTTTTCAGCAAACTGGTCAGGGATATCTAAGAGGTGCCTGCCAACAAGTTATAGCTACATAAGTGGCTGCTGTGCTTATGTAAATGTAACAGACACTTAATGTAAAACCAAACCATTCTTTTCCTCATAAATTCTGACTCTATAATAGAAATCAGAAAACATAATATTGTGACATAATAGAGAAATAAACCAGAAAAAAATAGTGTTGGTATCAATTCTTAGCAGTTACATAGGAAAATTTTCTCCATGACAGTATGTCTATACTCTGGCCAGAATTAAAAAAATGTCAATATTCTTCTTCAGCATCCAATTTTTACTTCCACTGATGCATCAGAATAGTGCAAACAATTGTACTACTTGTGACATTTTATGGAAATGAAAGTTGAACTTCATGGCTGCTCTACAAGTGCTAATCTGCAGTGTATTTCCTGACTTGTTTCTTTACTGTTGAAGAAACATCATACTTTTCTGATAGTTCTTTTCTATTCTTGTAATTCTTGTATTTTTACTCTATCTGATGTTATTTGGAACCATGTATAAAATAGGAGCAGGAAGGGGAAATCTTTATAAATAATAGGAAAGATCCTCTTACATTCATAAACATTTCTTTTTTCCTCCTCTGATTCTATAACTGGTTCTAGAAAACATCAACATCAGAACAAAAATGTATTTTTTTATAGTTTACAATGATGAAGTGTTATAGATGGTATCACAGCTTTCATACCTGAACAGCATGCTATCATGCCATAAACATTTTACTTTTTAATTTTACTATCTTTCTTTAGACATTGCTGATCAAGGTGGATTTGATTTAAATCAACTTGATTTAAAGCATAATTTTTAAAGAGCAACTGTCATTTCTATCCCGCAGCGGCTTCTCCTCTGACCTGCTGTTGACTCGCCGACAGTCCCAATATTGCAGAATATACAGCCTTATCCTACATAACTAAACTCCATTTCATGCTGAATAAACTAAATTATTAATGTATCTGAAATAGAAAAGTATGTTTAGATTTTTACTACAAAAGCATTTTATTAAAATAAATTTGATAAAAAAAATCCAATTTAAATCAAAAGAATCCATCTTTTATTTATTTATTTTTTTAAAAATCATCATTTCTTGCTGACTACAAAGAAATGGGAAATATGAGCTCATCCATTTCTTGCTGGTACATTGTAGTGTTTGAAAATCTATATATTCCAAAAAGAGATGTGTAGAAGCAAGGGAGAGGGAAAATTCTGAATTGCACAGAAGAATTGGAAGACTTGCAGAAGATAAGAATCTGAAAAGCCACAAATACTCAATGTAATAGAATTCAGTGGAAGGGAGAGAATTGCACATCTACCAACTGTTACCAATCCAGAAATGATGAAAATAATAATGCTATTTATGTCCACAGAACTAGCCAAGCGCCTGTTAAAAATGAATGCTCCAGCAAAACAGGCATTGTCCCAGTCTGTGCAATCATCACTCCACAGGGTTATTTTCTTATTAAAAATGCGTAGTAATTTAACTACATCATAGAAATAAATTGAGTGCCCTCTTAACATTTTGGAGTTTAATTCCAAATATTTCAAAGGGTTAGTTTTTCTAAATAGTTAGAGTGAAGAATGATGACTTGGAATACCAATGGCACTGTTATCTATTCTGGTGGCTGAAGGAAGCATCAAACAGACTGAACTTGAAAATGGTGAGCACTTGGCACATAAAGAACATCTATAAAATTGTATGTCTTGCTTTCTTTGACTTTTTAAAAAGAATACGACTGTTAATTGTGAAATTAACATAGAGTGCTTTTGAGTTTCTTTCTGTGGTCAGAGATGCTGACTTAACTGGTTTTCCTTGGCTTTTGAGTTGGAAGAAGTTTGGGGCTTTGTTTGGGCTTCTGATTCTGAACTGATTTGACTGAAATCCTATGCAAACTAATTCCACGGTTCTTTTTCCACCTACTCTGAATTCTACTCTCTTCCCCTATCCCCAAGTTTTCCACATAATAACTCTTAGGATAAAGCTTCAAGAAAGCAGTTTGGCATGTCTGTGGTAAAAAGAAAAACGGCAGTGAAAAGAACAAAATAAATTATTCTGTAAACCAGAATGACCCAGCTTTGAATAGAGGAAACACTTAATGAAGTTATGCAGAGACTCTGTTCAGAATTTCATTGATAAGCTCTTGAGAGAGCTGCAAATTGAGCAAAGACTGCTGTTAGAAGAGTCATGTCTTCTGGGTGAAAAGGAACAGTGTTTTTAATAAATTGGGAAAGCTAGTCTTTGGGTCTGATTTTAGCTTTGCGTATCAGCAAAGTTTATGGATATATTTAGTATCTGTGAATTCTATCAAGACAGAAAGATCTTGATATCTAATGAACCAGGTTAACAAGTTTAGTTCTTTCCAAAAAGGAACTTATAACTAAAGTAATTACTATATAATAAATATTTCATAGCATTTGTGCACCATGCAGAATTACACAAATTTTGAGAGCTTAATCAAGGCTTATTTTGGGACAAGCTCTTCTTCTGATCTCAGAAATTGGAACAAGATGTAATGAACTTATAACATGTTGCTTGCATAGGAGGATGTATTTTGATTAAACAAGAGCAGTTTGTATAGTAATAGTAATTTAACAATGGAATAAGTGGTGTAGAAGATGGTGGAATCTCATTCATTTCAGGATGGCTTTAGATAGTGGTGGGATGCAACCAGTTTAACTACCAGTTCAGCTTCACACATGTGTGCACCATCTGCACTGCCGCACGGCTTCAACACAACAGCAATTAAACTTACCAGGATTGCTGGAGCTGCTGCCCGCATGGCCATTTTGGGTGGATGGCTGAGGCGACCATTAGTTCCTCTGGCATGGGGCGCGTAGCTTGGCCTACCACTCTTTTTGCAGCCGCCATTAAAAACAGAAGCGGCTTGATAGCCAGGGTTGATGGAGCAGCTGTCACGAGCCTGTTTCATGTGGATGGCCGGCTGGTGCAACCATTAGATAAGCTGGGAACGCTCACACCCCACCCCACCCCCCGTATACTGGTACATGGGGGAAATTAAGACACCCCTTGAAAAGAATCCCTAGCCATTTTGGGGAGGGGTGAAAAGAAAAAATGATCAGTCTTATTTTCAGAGAAGCACGATAGGATAATAACATTATCAGCTCATCTTTAAAGAGGTGGGTATAAATATTAATTAAAATATGTATGTAATACTTGGAAAGCATAAATTGCATTGTGAATTTCATTGTTGCATGTTACTTATTTTCTTTTCTTACCTGCCAAAAAAGTTTCTTTTTTGTTTTTTGCCCTGTCTCCAACCTGATCTTCTAAGACCACACCAATCCTGAAATATAAGAAGTTGGTAAGATAACAAGTTTTTGTGAAAGTCATAGTAACTTTCTCTGAATCATAGGTTTTCATATCTGGGAATAGGCCTGAATTATAACTTGGAATGTAGTATCCAAATATGTTTTATTGTTATTACTATGCTTAATAAATATAATTAAGCCCTGCCTGTTTAAGACAAAAAATATAAACAATTGGATTTAGTTGTAGCTATCCATTTTGTATTCATTATCCCTGCTCATTTGATATGTACATCTAAATCTGATAATCATTTCAATCTACTGAATAAATATTTTTATCTTCTAGTATTTAAGAGCCTCTATGCGAGAACTATTTCAGTAATGTAACATTAAACATCAGACAAACAAGCAAAAAACTTATACCTGCTTTTTGTTTGGATGGATTTCAAGGCCAAAATAGAATATGCATTAAAATTCCATTACACTATTGTCCACTTTTCTAAAAAAAATCTAGTGATGCATAGTTTATTTAATTATTAAGAGAAGGAGTGTTCAAAAATCCTTTTCATTATCTTTTCAATTTGCAACCTTTTAACTATTCACTTATCAAAATTTGAAATATCTTGATTCTTACTTTACATATCTCCCTTTAGTAGAAATTCTCATCATGCATGTTTGGATTTTGTGTCTCTCAGTGTTTAAAATAAATCTTGTAAATCAGTTTTTTAACCTTAGCAAATTTAACTTCTATGAATTTAACTCCTAGAATTCCCCAACACGCTGGGTATAATCCTCTGGGAGATGAGGTCCATACATTTTAATGTTGCTGAGGTTGAGAAACACTGCTATTTAATTTCACAATTATGTGAAATGTTAATTTAATACCCATGACACTAAACAGGCATTTTCAGGTCCAAATTTTACAATAGACACATATCTCTTTTCAATAAAGTGCCCATATCAACCATGTTAAATACATCTATTATAGGAAAAGGGTCTAAATCAGGGCTGTCAAACTTGTGGCCCACAGGCCAGATGCGTCAGATGCTGGCCATGCCCGTAACCTGTTTAGCAAAGGGGAAAAAAGTCATGATGCATCATGTGATGATGCCATGACGATGTGAGTTTGACACCACTGGTCTAAATATTATATTAAGATGATTTCTTAGAGCAGGATTTTTCAAACTGAGAAACTGAGGAAAGGAGAGAAAATTGTATTCCGTTTTCTATTACTGGAGTTATATCTCCTGATCAGGGATTCTTAAAATTGTTTTTTTAAACTATTAGGTTCTACATCCCAAGGCAGCTTGAAAACCCCTAGCTTTGAGGATAGAAACCTGAGAATAACAGAATCATTGTACAAAAGAGGATAATATTTTAAGCCAGCATAAATGCATACACACGATGGAAAAGGGATCGACTGAATGAGGGATTTCAACACAGTGGAGATAACCCAGGCAGTGTAAAGAAGCTCAACCAACTAACCTGATATAATATATTTTTATACATCCACATGTGTTCTTAAAATGATTATATATAAAAATTGTATTGAACAAATAAATTGGTAATAATGGGTTTGTATTATCAAACATATGAAGTTATAAACATTCTCCATTGTGAGGGAGCAGAGACTCCAATGATTGGGTTATTCCTCTCAGTTCTGATCACATGACTGAGTCGATCAAGTATAAAAGGCAAGCCCACTGTCTAGCTGTCCAATGTTTTCGACTCAGTGATCTGATCAGAAACTGTTCTGGAGCTCAATCTTTAGAGTCTCTTTCCTTTCAGCCTTCTACAATCCTTCGCTTTCTGATTTCTCCAACAACATCTACAGGAGCAGGTCAGAAAGATCTACAGGCGAGCTGCAAGCAAGGCCGTTTTCCCTTTGGGGGAGGCCTCTGCCGCCTGTCAGCTGGGCCACAGGGTTGCGGTTTAACCCCCCCATCAATGATCTATTGTAGCCCAGCCACACCGCCTTGCTGGGTTCACCCAGCTTTCATACTGAATCGCCACTTATTATCCAGATCAGCCAGATTCGCCTCAGGCGTGGGCGCAGCGGCAGTTTCTCTGGTGAGGCTTTTTGTCTCAGCCACCTTCTGACCACCAGACTCAGAGTTGACAAGTAAAAGTAATTTGCTACAATACATGAGGGCTAAGTACCTCTCCACTTATTTATGAAATGCAGTTTGCTGAATTCTGCTGAAGTTGTTTCCTTGTTATTCCAAGTTTTATGGTACGATTATGCATATATATCTCCTCAATTTATGCTTTAGTCAAGGAGGTGATGGAAATGCTGGTATTTTTCCACAGAGCTGCATTATGTGCTATTTTGTTTTGGCCAACTTGAAATATCGCGAATATGTGTGCGTGTGTACAGTATATGAAAACAAGCAATAACTTACTTGCAGTCATCAATCAAAATATTAGTATGCTGCCTATCTCAGTATAGTATCTGAAAAGGGAGTGAAGAACCCTGCAGATTTTCAATTCTTAGCTATTACAATGACGTTATTGTTTGTACAAAACTATGTATTTTGCATCACTCCTTTCAATTTCTAGCCTTTTCTAACACATGGGAAAAATCAAGCACTTTGTTGCACATTGTAAAGTAGTTGTCTCATTGAATAACTTTTCAGTAGATGAAACATGCTTAAAGTAAAAAACAGATAATATAAAAATAGTTTAGTGTTGATCCTTTTCCAGCCCAATAAATCATTGTTCTTTCAACTTTGCAATGTATCTTCCAGAGGAAGAATATGAAAATCTAACACTTGCTAAACTAGACTTTGATTTGGCCAAGAAAACTGCATGGATGTATCAAACTCATATCAAAAGAGACATTTCTTTTTATTATTTCTTCCATCATAATGCATAATTGAACTTTTTAGCTACAAAAGCTTTATATCTGAGATATGTCTAGACAAGTCATTTGTAGACATTCTGTAGACAATATTGTCTAATATTTGTAAATATTACATCATATATATCTTGGCTGACTTTAAAATCTGAACCTTGTTGGAATTGATTTTGGCAGGGGATTATTGGGACTATAGGCTAAACTAGGAAGTAAAAATAAGTTGGTTGAAAGCAATGGAAAATTATTTTTTTATTGTTTCGAAAACAATATGTTACCTTCATGGATGTGTCCATGCAGTCATCACCAATTGGAAGGAAAGGTTATCTTTATTTTTAATTTTAGAACTCTAAAATTATTGGTCCATTTTTAATTTCATGAATGGGAGAATGGAGTTTTACAGAATTTCTCTTCAACAATCCTTTTGTTTTCTTTAAACTGATTGTTTTAACCAATGGATAAATCATTCCAGTCAGATGCAAATGAATCCCTCTGAGCGAGGAACTCCACATTTTCTTTGGTAGTATCTCCTGTCAGCAGATGCTTCTTCCTGCATGTGTAGCCAGTAGGCACTGGGTACCTTTGTGTAGGCACAAAGGTTCAAAAAACTTGAACCTTTAAAAAAAATATTTACTGACATACTTACAGCTTTTGCCATCTTGTTAATATGGATTCAACATCTTCCTGTAAATATTAACAGTAGTATTTTATTTGTTATCTCTGTGCATGAATAAGGAAGGGAAAGTTCTATATATTTCTAATGTAGACATTTAACCTTGTAGCTGGCTGATCAGGTGTCCAGGATTTCCCCCACGTATCAATTAAAAAAAAAAGCATTGTCCCCATTTACTGCCTTTTAAAAAACCTCCCAGCACGTATTTCAGAATTATCAATGGCAGTTCCAGGCGTCATTAGAACCAATGGATTGAAAGGAAGCAGATATTACAGGACAGATAATAGCAGGTCTTGAAATACTTTTATTAGGGTTGAACTATTTTAGTCAGTAATAATATAGCGAAAGGAATTCAAATGCAAATGGAGAAAAAATGGGGTAGTTATTAGATGAGTTTATGTGCAGAATTGCATACCATTCACAACTTAGCCGAAAAAACCTTGATATTAATAATGTTGTAAATTAGAAATAGAGAATTTTGTGTGCTCCGACTATTCCCCATCACTATTATCATTACATTCCCTTGCCATGGTTTACCCTGGTTGAAATTGATCCGAGTTGAAAAGCAAGCTAAATGGAGCACACTAGTTTTATCTGAACCTGTTTAAAATCTGCATATTGCTTAGTGGGCTTTTTATTTGTTAGTTGTTATACCTTTTCATTAATATTTCCACTATTTTATATGACATTTTTTAGTTTTATGTTCATAAACAGTGCCAAAAATAACTAATTCCGCACTGGAGCTCTTTTGCAAAGTACTTGATGTTGCTAATTTTTTGTCTGTTACGTGGTGCATTTTTTCATAATATTATATCATGAGGGTTGACATCTGCTCTTATTTTTTAAAAAAGTCAACATTTTCCTTAGTACAACTGTGGCTGCAATACCATAGTTAGTGGTGCTCCATCACACGCATAATAACATGCAATAGAAAACGAAGAAAGTATAATGGTAGTGAAAAATTCCAGTCTTATAAAAAAATAAAAAATAAGAGTACAACTGTTGTATAGAGGACTGTAAATTAATTAATTGTGTTTTGGAGTAGATTTGGATTTGTAAATTCCCCTCTACTAAGGAAATGGGATAAACATTGGTAGTCTTTTAAACTGGACCATTTAGGGTCTGAACGTTGAATCCATGACCTAGCTATTGCAGAAATTCTGCTGGCTAGTTTAATAATCTGTGGGAGTAAGGATTTAAGATATCCATATCTGTCTGGAACTAAATATTGTCACCTCTTAGTGTTTTCTCTGTGCAAGGTCTGGATTTCTGATTTAGCCTCCTTTGTTAGAAATGAGTGGGAGGAGGAAGGAAGGCAGCTGGAATGTGCTTCTTTTTATTAAGTAGGAGCAAATTATGTGTTCAGTTGTCTCAGTGTGTCCATAAAAGGAAACACTGTGGCTTTATTCAGTTGTGGGAGTTTCCTTTCTCACCTCTCATAAATGCCAGCTCCCATCATTGAACTGGTTAATCAGGACCCCCAGTGGAATTCAGAGAGATTCCTGGGGGGTTCTGAAACTTGTTCTCCTTGTACTACCCACCCTAACCACCAAAAGGAATCTCATTAATTTACAGCACAGACTTGGATTAGAAACAAGCCTTTTTCCTCAGTTACAGTTGAAGAAGATTGCAGAATCAGCAAACTTAGGCAAACTTATATTTATGCAGCAATACAGTGGAGGATGAAGTCAAATATACTGTAATTCAAAGCACATTCTTGCTCTGCTTGAGCTGATCTAGGCCAGGGATGGACAGATCTACTTTTCGTTTAATATAATGTCCAAATCACACCAGGTAAATTTACGTACACAAATGGTGGCATTGTTATTAATAACGACGGCTTGGTTTACATATATAATTTCTACATAAATGTGTGAATCCAGTTGTACATTTAAAGAGTTGAATCTCTGGATATCTCCACTTCTGTTTTAATTAGACAAACAAGTTTGAATTCAGAATCTTTTTAGATACTTGCTTTCTTTTCACATAAATTATCATGTGCAAGATATTGCTATGGCAATTAAAAATTGGTAACCCTGCTGATCTACTACACTCAGAGATATTTCAGGCAATCCTGTTACTACTGTGTGCCCATTCCCAATAGATAACCATTAGGGCTACTGTATTATTTGAATCAGAGCAAAATTAATCCATTCTAACATTATGCTTTGATTTTCTTGATTTAATTAACTTTAAAAAATCTATTTGGGATTTGCTGCCTTTTTTTTTAAATTATTGACGTCATTATGAAAAGTCATCCTTGCTTCCAACAGTAAACAATTCACTCTAATTTAAACTATTGCATGCTCAAGAAAAAGTCACAATAATTAACAGCCCAATGACCAATCAGAATTGATTCTGAACTATCTGATAGAGAAGAGAATGGTTCTGTAATGTTCCACAGATGATCAGAGAAGCTATAGATGGAAGACAAGGCCATTAAATAATTTATAAACTATGTTTGCGAATTTATTAAAGAGTACTTAATAGACTTTTTCAGGAATCTCATAAGAGTATGTAAAGTATTTGAAATTTAAAATGCAATTAATAAAAAACTTAAATTTAAAATAGTATGTGCATCCATAAAAATATTTGAAATTGTTGGTGCTTGAAAAATCATCCCTGGAGAGACCAAATGGGAATTGTTGAATGCTTTTCTCAAAATACTTTACACTGTATTTCAGCATTGCTTGTCGACTAAGACAATAAATTGTGACATCTGGAATACGTAGTTTGAAAAATACAAATTCCATGCAATATTCCCTAAATATTTAAAAAGAAAAACAAACTTTCCCTGCTGCTTGAAACAAGTTGGTGTGAAATTCATATGATCAATTGATTTAAGACTTTATCCATAACTGATTTTACTTTCTTTTCTTTTGTGAACTATGCAGGTTTTAAAAATAACTTTTATGGATACTTGCAAGTTGTACCCAAAAACATTCTTACTTTATGCTCAGTGAATATTTTTAAGAACACCCAAAATTAATGATTTTTACATATTTCTTTGCTGGGGTTCACTCATTATGCAGGAGATCCAGTTGGTTAACTAGGAGCCATATGGTTTCAGTGCACAGCAAGAAAAGAATTACCTGCAGTAAGAGACTATAATTCTTTATGCAGTTCTAATTTTATTAAATTGTAAATCGGAAAGCTTGGCTGATTTAATTAACAGCATTTGGCTCAATTTTCTTGTTACTTTTGTGTTACGTTAACTACTGCAGCCATGGTGCTTAATGCAGGAAGGACCTTTTTTATGCAGTGATTTTAAATGTGTCAGCACAATTGCTTGAAAAGGAATTAAATGAATTTCCTGCCCTGCCATTGTGCAGCAATTCATGTATGCTCCCAACTCACCATATATTTAGGGGCATTCATTCTGGAAACAAACTGCTCTTCCAATAGAAGTAATGGTCCTTTGGAACCGGAAAAGAAAATGAATTTTAAAAATTGTCTTTCATGCTCCTTCCCCCTTCTTTAATGAGTGCCATGTCATCTCTTAGAAAAAGACAGGGTTTGTTCTTCCCATTTTTGATTGGGGACGGAAACATTGGGGCACTGGACATTCAAACTAGTTTCTAATATAAAATTAAAACAAATGCCTTTGAACTGAATTCAGTTCCTAGTGATTTTTATAGACACATTCACGCCCATCTTCTTACCCTATGTGGGAAGTAGTACAGAACTGAATTTATCACTGCCTTTCTCTAGAATAATTTTCATTTTCCCAGTCAAACCTACTGACGATGGTTTCACATTCCAGTATTAAAATATGACCTTGCTTAACTTTTTGAGATCATCTAAGATTAACCAAGTGCTGATACCCAACTAATTGACAATGTCAACAAATTAACAATACAGCTATTATAGATTTTGCCATTGTAGGTTTTGTGGGGTATCCGTTTTGAGTACAGTGGCTGTTGTCATCTGGAGATCAGAGTCTATTTTCAGGACTGATTGAAACATTCTAAAGACTCAGAAATTCATTTCTTTGGGCTTACCTATCTTCTTTTTCACGTTCCCTTACTCAATTTACCAGATAATTGATCTCCCATCTTCTAAGCATATTCAAAAATCTTACCTCTTCCATTCACATTTGATGGGATATTTCTTCTGAGACTCTTTATGTGTGGAATTAGGAGGAAAGTGTGATAGCTACACATTCATTTAAAAAGCTCGGTAATATCACTTCTTGAAGCACTCCAGAAGTACATGGGAAAAGACTACCTGGTTCAAGAAAATATTTAAATCTGTACTGGGCAGTTATTTATATAAAACAAATTCATTGCTAATTACTTTGGATCAGTTTGCATGATAGTACTAGTAATTTGAATGCCAAGCTAGGAAACCATTTTCTGGAGGAATACATCTTTCTTCGCAAGTTTTATTTCCATCTGGCAGAAATAATCTGTCTAATTGTCTTCCTTGAGGAATAGAAATGAGAAGTAATTTAACTGCCATTCCTAGCTTGGGTGTGGCAGTTGTTCTTCATTTGCTTGAAGGATTCTCTTCCTAATCATCAACAAAGCATCCTTTGTTAGTGTTTGGCCCAGTTTCCTTCCCCTGACATTACAGAACCACTTTGCTTTAACATGGTGTTCCCAATGTAATCTGCTTAATATTTGACTGGGTTTATCTATTAGTCAATACTGTTTGAACAGGACAACATTATGAAGCTAGGTACAATCTTTCTGAATATGACACCATTGAGTTTCTAGAAATTACAGTTCCCAATCAGTGGGTTATGTTCCCAACCTAAGTGGGAAAAGTGGCATCTGGAGAGATGAGACAGAAGGAAGTTGCAGTTTAATGACTGACTACTATGATTGTTATGCTCACAATACCATTGCAAAACTAGGAATCTCCAAGATATTTGGGTGTAAAGCAGAAGGCGATAAAGATTTTTCAGGGTAATGATACATTTGGCTCAAGAACTTCTGATACTATCAATTAATAATATGCTTTTATCTAGGTCACTTTATATACTCAAGAGTTTCTTTTTAAATTATACATTTTTCAGCCATTATATTGTATAGAAAGCAGATGGTATATAAAAATATTGAACATAAAAGATAGATGGGTAAGCATGCTAATTTTCAAAAGGTAAAGTTTTTTGTAGAAGAATATTTAAATATGTATAATATTCAGTTGGCCTAGAATTCTTCTCTAAACTTAGTAATGCTGAATGAGAACTAATCATAACTGAATTTTCTTCATCATTTGAATAGGATTATTCTACAAAATCTGTTTCTACTCTGTGCCTTGGCTTTTAACGTTGCGATAAACCATTTTTTTGTGACTTATTAATAACAAATCATATTTAAGCAAACTTAAATTTGCTTAAATTTTTTTAACTTCATGTAAGAACTAAAATGTAAGAACCAGATGTACATCTGTCAAAACTTTTCCATTGTGTTCTGCTAATTGTATAAGCTGACACTTAGCAGTGTTAAAATGCTGTTTTGAAAGTATTTTATGACTCTAAGCAGACAGCTCTATTTTAAATTAAAGCATACCTGAGCTATGACTTAAGCTACCTTGTCAAAATCACAAGGTTGTGGTGACTATAAACTAGGATAAGCCTGTATACATTGCACTAAATGCCTTGAAGGATTACAGCCGCACAAATGTTGTGATGAAAATTGATTTGGTTTCAATGACAAAAAAAACCCCACAACCCTATAGACAAGAAAAAACTGGAATTGGTGATATATGGTAACTTCTATGAGAGGACATGTGGTAAATTAAGTAATCTTCTGCCCTGTTATAATATTCCAAAATAAAATGAATTCTGACATGCCAGTAACTATACTCCTACCATACTATTAATTTTTTTTTTTTAATATTTGTACCATATAAACTAGTAAATTTTGGGAAATCTGGGAGTAATACCCTCAAAATGTCTAGTAATACCCTCAAAATGTCTAAGTCAGGTTAGGGAAGGTTATTCTATAGAAACAGCTGCAAAAATGATCATCAAATAGCATATAGAATGAAGCATAGCTTTTCAACATGTTAGTTTAGTCAGCTGCTATTTAGAGCTACACGTTTTTTAGCTGCTTGACTGCAGACAGCTGGTCAAGGTTTTATGCGTAAGGTTTCTATGATATCCGCAGATAGGATGAGGTGAGGGAATATATCTCCAGTTTGACTACAGTAGCATTTTGGACAACTTAATCTACTTGGGGAAAAAAGTTTTTCAAATACATATTGTTAATGGCAGCTGTTGAAATTACTGCCCATTAAGCTTTCCCTCTTTCCTTGCACATACACGCCCTGTAAGTTGATTATCTTAATAGCATCAGGCATACTTTTTCCTTCCCAACTTGTACTCTGCAGATTTAATAGGAGGCAATGGATTGCTCAAAGTATAAGGGCAACGGGCAACATGTTTTTAGGGGAAGGAGCAGCAATTAATTGTGCCTGTTATTAGTCTCTACCCATCGGAAAATAGGCTAGCAAATTTGTCTGGGATAGGAGGCTGCTACCAAGCAACTCTTATACTAGATTTCCATTTCTACACTTTATTTAGGAAGAACTAATGCTATCTTGGTGGGCACTGTTTCTCTCTTACCTCCTCTCATTTTCCAAAGCAAATAAGGTACTAAAAGCACATTTCATGATAGGGAATACAACTGGCAGCATTTCTTTTAGGTTTCCTGAGAATGCCTTAGAAAAATTAAGCCTTTTAAAAAGTCGTTTGTTGTTCTGCCTTTCAAATACTAGCCGTTCCTTCCTTAGCTGTCACTGTTTTCTGCTTTAATGAGAAATAATATTAAAAGGTTATTTTCCGATAATCATGGTAGCTGTTCTCTTCCTGTTTGTAAAACAGCTATTCCTAATGAGCAGAGATATTTATCTTGCTTCCCTGGCAGAGAAAAGTAAAAAAACAGAAAACAAAAACCACCTGGTTTCCACATACATATAAAATAAATTTGACAAGAGATAAATATGTTTGAGTATACAGTATATCATTTAAATCCTGGGGTCTGAAATAGAAGCGGGACCAAGGCTCTGAACTCAGGTCATCTACAAGCCGTTGTGTAATAAGGAAGTTTGTTAATGATCACTGAGAATGTGTCTTCATATTGGAGCCTTTACTTCAGGGCCAGCATGCTGCTGAAACAGTCTGGCAGAAAAATAATTTGTTCCAAAGGTAAAAGTCTTTCTCTATGTAAATGTTCTATGATTTATAGAGAGAGAACTTGACCAACCATTCCCTCATTCCTCTCCTACCTGCCTGCCTTCTTCACATCCCCCCCCCCCAACACAGCACAAATCCTTTCCCTTCCCTATTCCTCTCACCTTTGCTATCCCTTCCCCTACCTCTGCACTGTCTCCCCCCCAAAAAAGCAGCCATAGCTAATCACAAACATTGATGCTTGGACTAAGTGCAACGGTGACCTCCTGCTGCTATGGCCAACTACTGTTCTTTCATAAAGTGCAGATGTAAGTGGAAAAGTAACAAAGGGAAGAGGAGCAGGGAAGGAAGAAAATCTATTGTTTCACAGCCATCTTCTCACAATGTTGCAGTTCTGGAGTGGTTTAGCTTAACATCCAGTCTAGCTGCCGTTTAGAAGGAAATTAATCACCACCACTTCAATGTGCCGAATGCAAAGTTCATAGTGGGTTTTTTTCCCCTTTTGCTGGGTACAAATTGGACACTGAATGTAACATTCAATCATTGGTCAGCTGTAGGGAGCACTATGGTTCACTGGAGCACTGTGTTTTATGAGGATGGTAACAGTGTTGAGGAGCATACATTTTTTGGACCTTTTGGGAGCTGTAACTGATAGTTGTGTAGAAGTACCATAATCATTTCATTAGACTAAATCAGGGAAGAGTCTTAACAACACTTTGTACTTTATGAAGACTAGTTAACCTAATGTTTGGTGTGAGACAAGAAAAACATCTAAGCTGAATAGCTTTAGTTTTGATGTGGGGAATTTATCATCCAAACTATTAAAAGGAAATGGTAGGAAGCAGCTAATTGGATTCTGAAAAGTTTCCTAGAGCAAATGCAGATTTATTGAGAATTGGACATTGGGGAAGATTGAAGCATGAATTATATTTGAGGTTCTAATCCGGATGGGTGTTTTTACAGAATAGCCATGGATATGATGAACATAATAGATCAACCCATCAAGGTGACAGAATGGCAGCAAACATACACCTATGATTCAGGCATCCATTCTGGAATGAACACCCAGGTGCCATCAGTGAGCAGCAAGGGCTTGATGGATGAAGATGACCTCTATGGCAAGCAGTACACCATTAAGAAAACTACTACTTACAGCCAACCTGGATCAGGGCAGGCCCAGACTCAAGGTAATATTTCCTTTTATTTGATTAAATGCACAATTTGCCTTTATTCCATAAAGAAATTGAAAGCAATATCTATTCTCGACCTTGTATTTTCTAATGCACTGGAAATAGGAAGTCCAGAATGCCCAACTCCCTAGATTATGTACTCCTGTATCACGGGTATTAGTTTGGGAAAATATCAAGTAACGTAGTTAATCAAATCACAATATACCAACATTGCTGCAGAAAGATTGCTACCCTGCAAATTCTGTGTCATTTAGCTTAGTTCACATTTAGTTCTGTGAACTAAAAGTTATGTGAGATAACAATTTTCCATTATATTCAATTGGATACTCTAAAATGGTTATCAATGTGAATGTAAGAAACAGTATTTAATCTGCATTAAAACAGATACAGATATTATAGACTAAAAACTGTCTGATTCACAGGTCTACTTTGCTTATTTTTGCTTTACAGGCTTATATTCGTTTTTTTTACATAGACTCTGACTACAATGTTGAATTGTTGATCTATAATAGTAGTGATTTTAGTCAGATGGGTAAAGATAATTATTCTAATAATTCCTGAATCCTGACTGTAGACCTTGATAAATCAGTGTCTTTGAAATTACCAACACACACTTAGAAGTGAACAGTTCTGGTCAGTTTTTAACTACATCATATACGCTAGAAGCCATTGATGTGGGTGGTTACAATACAGCTTTTAGCTTAGAAAGGAATAATTGGCCACTTTTTGTAATTTATCAGTCAACTTTTAGAAATGATCCTCTATTTTATGAATTGGGAATCTAGATTTAAATTTAAATGTGGTCATGACACTTTTTCTAAGACTTATTAGCTCATTCTCTGTAAAGTGAAAATAGCCCACACACAAACAGGTTATTTCAAAATAAAGTACAGAAACAATAAAGTCTTCTTAGCATTATAAAAGTAATCCAGAGAAGTTCAGGGTTTGTTTGTTTTTACTACTGCTTCTTTTGTGGGAATCAATACGTTCAGGTGTAAGCATGATATGCTCATGTCCAACCATATTTAGCATAAAAATAATTCACTGTAAGGAATCATTGCCAAGGATCCCTGATAGCACAGAGATGAGTATTGAAAGAGCTGGGAATGGGGCAGAGAAGCCATTTATTAAGAAACAGTAAAAAAATTCAGATACCAAGAATAGACAAGTAGAGGCACTAGCTTCTTTATAACATCTCTCAGAACCAGGGCTGTGGAGTCGGTAGATAAATGTTCTGACTCCGACTCCTCAGTTTTTGTACTTTCCGACTCCGACTCCAGGTACCCAAAATTTACTCCGACTCTGACTCCGACTCCACAGCCCTGTCAGAACTGCAGAGAAATCTAGGTTGCTGCAAAAATTTAAGATTCTTCACCCCAATCCTTCCCTCCTTCCCTCTGTGCATGTGTGCACACATAAAAATTTTCAGGTCCTTATGCATGCTAGTTACCATTTCCCATCTCATTTTCATGTTTCTAATTAAGCAGCTTTGTATTATAGCTGCTTAATCATGCTAGTTAATTAACTCCAGCCTTATCTCTTTGCTCAGATGTGAAGTCTCCTACACTTCATAGAGCTGAAGCAGTCCCAGGAACTTCCTAATAGGACTGTTAAAAATTCTGATTAGAGTTGTCTTTGTTAATCCTATCTTGTCAATCATCCTTGCAGCGGAATTGGAGTCCCAGCTTGCAATGACCCGTGCCCAGCGCATCCGGGCAGCCATGTATCCAGAGACAACTGAAGACCACACTCTTCTACTGACTACCCAAGTTGAGGGGCAGCAGACAAATGTACAACGATTGGCTGAGCCCTCTCAAATGCTGAAGTCAGCTATTGTGCACCTCATCAACTACCAAGATGATGCTGAATTAGCCACTCGTGCTATCCCTGAACTCACCAAACTGCTGAATGATGAAGATCCGGTATGGAAATGCAATTAGACCCTTGGTGTCTTAAAAGGTTTCTGTGGGATTTTATAGAGCTAATTGCTTGATTGGCTATGATTTGAAGCATTGCTAATGCTTCAGTAATCCTATACTATGCGTAAAATGATACTTTCCATGGAAATGCAAAGAAGCTGCAGAATGCGTTATCAGCCCAAAAGAACTTTGATTTTTCTTCATATTTATCATGTACACTTAAAGGAAAGCTTTGACTTTTATCTTAGAGAGGTATGGTTTGGAGGGGCTTAAACAATTTCTGCTTTTAATGAATAACATTGTCACCAGAGATGGAATTTTGAACAGTTTTCAAACCTTGTAATTTCTTCCGTAGAAAATGTTACCCAAGTCACAAGAAATGTTCAACTATTCAGGGAGACTTTACATGAACATCAATTGTCAGTTCATTCAGGACTCAGAACTTGGTTGCACCCAATAACATGGACTTTTTATTGCTGAATACCCACAAAAATGCTTTTGCATTAGTTTATTACAGTGCATTTGAATTAACAAATTCAAAATGCTGATCTTTCCCTATTAAATCTTACTTGGTTCCTGGCATAGATATCTAACACGCCATCTTTTCTGAAGAGATTCTGCATGCTGCAACCTGTTGCAAAAGGGAGTGCTTTCTAAAGTTAGATGCGATGGGAAAGAGCTTGACAGCTGCCATCCCTATATGGGCTTCCCCTTCTCTGGGACTTCTCCCCCCTCCCCAAGATAAAGGTGACTCTCATGGCCTTCCAAAGGCTAGTAAAATCTCAGCCCTTTGTGAAAGTTTCAGAGAGTTTATGGAATCATTGGTACCAAAATGTTTGTTACTGTTTTATGATGATAACAATATTAACCACCTTCTACATCAGGTAAGACTTACTGGCTCTGAAGCAGTAAACTAATATAAATAACACTGAAACATGGAATCTGGAGTTTAGTAGAACTTGATGCTCTGAAGAGTGCTGTAATAATTGTTCCATTTTACAACTTCTGTTCCTTTTCTTCTACCTCCAGGTGGTAGTCAGCAAAGCAGCCATGATTGTGAACCAGCTGTCTAAGAAAGAAGCCTCACGCCGGGCTCTTATGCAGTCTGCTCAAATAGTTGCTGCTGTGGTGCGCACCATGCAAAACACCAGTGATCTGGATACAGCCCGCTGCACAACCAGCATTCTCCATAATCTGTCTCACCATCGTGAAGGGCTGCTGTCCATCTTTAAATCTGGGGGTATCCCAGCCCTTGTGCGTATGCTTAGGTAATGTCCCAGGTGTTATGTCATGAAGAGAGGATACATGGTTTAAAGAATAGCTTTCTTTGTCACTGGAAGCATTGTAGTAGCTGTGTCTATGCACTCTTCCTATCTGTTTTATTCAATACTATAGTTCACATAGGGCTTGGTGTAATTTGCCCTTCTCTTTTATGTGTATCTTTTTGGGTTTTGTTTGTTAAAAATTTTCAATACAGTAGAATCATACATAATTAAAGATTATGTATTAAAAGAAGAATAAGAAATGATTATGTATTAAAAGAAGAATAAGAAAAAGAAAGTGTAAATTTCTGCACTTTTTTCTATTGAGTAATTGCCATCTTATTTTCCCTCTTACTCTTTGATCCTTTTTAATGCCTAAATCAATAAATAATTATTCAGTCTTTTCTTCTTTCAAAAGAAACCAATATAAGTCTTCCAGGGTTTTTTTTTTAATTGTTTAGTGTTTTTTTCTGATCAACTGATCAGCTTTGCCATTTTTGCAAGTTCCATCCCTCCTGCCTAGAGCTTTCGACTAAGTATGCCAAACTCCTAAGCTTTCCGGAACATGATGTGTTTTGCATTGTCCCAAGCTGCCTTTGCACGTGACTACTGCTTTGGAAGAAATAACAAAGAAAAAACCCCAATCTTGAACATGCATCATTTTCAGTCCTCTACAACCATTCTCCACTCAGTCTCCAAGCTATAAAATCTATTCAGAACACTCCTATCTATTATTTAATTGATTACAATATTAAAAGTACATGCCTTAAAATCAGATTTTTCAACTGCGCTTTGATTTGCTACATTCACTTGACTGATTTTCCAGAAACACTGTAATTTATTTTATTTAACTATTTAACCCTTTCTTTTCTCCTAGTTCTGTTGGTTTCATTGAAAACTATAATCTGATATGTTCACTTTGTTTTTGATGTAGGGCTTCTCAAAGACTTTTTATCTTGGGATTTGGGGATCCAAAAAAAGAGGAGAAAACTAAGTTAACATAATTACAATAGTTAACATAATTAACAGTTAATCATGGCACTTTAGCATTTATTTATTTATTAACTGCCATACTTCTGGAGAATCCCTAGCAGTTTGCAGCTTAAAATAGCACAACAAATGCATTGAGTAAACAATATAATAAGTAAAAGATTATTGTAGAATTATTTAAATAATAATTCTTTATATGAAAATCCTTATTCTTGCTGTTATTATGCTTATAATGTGGCATCCAGTGACCATGGTCATCTGGACATAGGAAGATGGGCACCATACAGGTTTCCAGAAGAAAACATTTTCAGAGAGTTGTTGCCAAAATTGGAAAACATGGTTTCTAACTCTCCTTTATATCTCACATTCATTATGTAGGACTAAGGGATATTTATCATTCTTTACAGGCTGGATGGTTATGTTGTACCTAATGTGGAGAATATTGCAAGTGGCAAGCTAAAAAGGGCTCTGTAGGTAAAAATACAACACTTTGAAGTGTGTACCTAGTAGTAACCAGTTCAGAACCTGCTATACTGCTATTGCATGTGAAGAGCACCTCTTACGTTAGGAGTATTGACCAAATTTATTATTTAATACACACCAAGGGCTTTTGTTTAAGATATGCTGATACTAGCTATTCAGCTCAGGTCCAACGGGAACTTAATCTCTGCAATATTTCTGCCAGCTGTTCCCACAACTCTTCTGTCTCTCCTGTTCCTTTGCCAGACAGATCTTGCTGCAAGTCCACACCCAGTTGGCACAAAATGGAGCTGATGAGCAGCTGCTTTGACATGGAGGAGTTGGCTTTGTTGTGGAAACACAACTCTCAGAAAGCTATGGCTGAGTCATGCTTACTCTTGCTTTTTCCTTGTAGTAGAAAAAGTCTTACAAATTCCAGAGTACTACCTCTGACACCACCATATTGGAACCCCCAAAAACAAAATAAATTCTTAGGGGCTGACTCATAATTGGATTAACATTTTCACAGTTCAGTTCACTATTACTGATTTCAGCCTCAGTTACCCTGACAAATGGAAGGAAAAATATATTAGGTGTGAGGGAAGGCAATAACTAAATATGCAGAAGTGCTATGATTGCAAAAAAACTTCTATCCATTTCATCTCTTGCCTGGTAGCTTCCTATGCTGCTTCAGGACCAAGAAAAATTTATGTGGAAAATTTAGGAGTATTTTTTTGGGAAGAGAAACAGCAAAGTTTTCAGAACTTGACTGATTTAGAATATAGTAACAAAATATTGAAAGCCTACTTGAGTATCTTTCTGTCCCTTCTTATATCAAACAGATTCAAAGTGAAATTACTTTGGGTTCTTTCTCATGCCTTTTCCATTACTAAATTTTCATTTTCTTACTGTTAATGATTTCTCTTAACCTTTCTTTCTCTTAACCTTGATGAAGGAATGTAAGAACAGTTAGCTCCATCTATAATTTGCTACAGTATAAATGTTCAACTTGAAGATAACTTTTTCATAATTTTTGTTTTGTTGTTTTATACACATTAAGTCCCAGATTTGATCAATGGCACAACAAAATCATTACCAGGTTACTATTCTTTAGAATAAATTAGAATACTTAATTTTAGAGAATAATTTTTCATGATCCTTAAACATGTGGGCTGGACTTTTTTTGTGGGGGTAACATTACTTTCTGATGTTGACATTATTAGATTAAAAGAATTAGAGATAGTCCTCAAGTAACAAACACAGCTGAGTCTGGAATTTTAGTCATAAGTCATTGCAGTTGTAAATTGAATTACCATGTGACCAGACTCAGTTTTACTACATTGTTACAGTAAGTACAATGTACTGTAGTACAACTACAGTAACACTGCAGTTGTTGAATAAATTATATGGTTGTTAAGGAAATAATGTCATAAGCCCAAATCTAATTTATTCAGTGGGTGGTTTTCTTCCAAAAGATGACAAAAAAGGTTGTAAAACACAATCATGTTACCCCAGAACCCTGCAACAGATAGTAAATGCAAGCCAATGTGATCATATCGTGTAGGACAGCAGTCAGATCTTTGAGGGTGAGTTATAAGCAACCTGTTTTGAGTCTTCTGTAACTTTGAATGTTTTTAAGTGACCAGTTTTAAGTCAGTGGCTATCTGTGGTTTTTTTTATCTGTACAAAATGCCATTTTGTTTAGCCTCTTTACTAGGGGTGAATTGCATTAGGGTGCATAACCAGAATAATTTTATTTTAAACTCTACGGTGTCAGCTATCTTCAGTTATAACTCATTTTGGCTGCGACACTTGTATATCTATACAATTTGTTAAAAAAGTAACAAAAATCTTCTTTGTTGTCTTCCCACCTCTCAACCCATAGCTCTCCAGTGGAGTCAGTCTTGTTTTATGCCATCACTACTCTTCACAATCTGTTGCTGTACCAGGAAGGTGCCAAGATGGCTGTTCGCCTTGCTGATGGTCTTCAGAAGATGGTCCCCTTGCTGACAAAGAATAATCCTAAATTCTTGGCTATCACCACTGATTGTTTGCAGCTGCTTGCTTATGGGAACCAAGAAAGCAAAGTATGGACTTGTATTCTAACCTTGAAATACTTTGGGGTGGGTGGGGAATGGACTCTGGTTCAATAATTTAAATTTACATTTGTTCATAGAATACAGGCAGTCAGCCCCAGTATAGGTAATCAGCCCCCTTGAGATAGATGACAGCTTAGGCACACCTGTGTAGATATTTCTAAGGAGTAGGTTTCCTTATTCTGCTGAGGAAGGGCTTTATTTTAGGGGTCATCGGCTGAAGACAAGACTAAGAGAAAGTAGATGATTAAGACAATGAATTGCAATTAACTTGCCTTTTCCCAGAGAAATGAAAGAATGCTATTATCTATGTTTGTATCTGCAGCTCATAATTTTGTCCAATGGAGGTCCCCAAGCTCTTGTTCAAATTATGCGAAGTTACACCTATGAGAAACTTCTGTGGACTACTAGCCGTGTCCTCAAAGTCCTGTCTGTCTGCCCCAGCAACAAGCCAGCCATTGTGGAAGCTGGTGAGTGGTGACAATTGAGACAGAACTGCAATCTGATGAGGACATGTATGATTAGCTTATTATGTAATCTTCTGTAGGTCAATTCCCAGAATTCCCTAAAGAATAGAGTTCTTGATGACAATTCTGGGAGTGTAGGATAAGCAAATAACTAGGTAGAGGAAAATTCAGATTCTGTTGCTTTAAAGCGGGGTGTGTGTGTGTGTGTGTGTGTCAAACTTGTGGCCCGTGGGCTGGATGTGTCATGCGTTGACAAAGGCCATTCCTGTTTACCAAAAGGAAAATTTGTCATACATCACTTGATGACAATGTGTCATCACAAGTTGGACACACCTGCTTTAAAGTATCATGTACAATAATTTATCAGTATTAGGTGCTAAGTATTCTTTCAGTAACCTATGTAAAACATATTTCCTTAACATTACAGTTATTTATGTATTTATTTAAATAAATTAATCTGCCTCACAATAAAACTGAACTTTGAATAAATAGAAACAAATATGCATAAACTGGATTCAATGTATATTTTAAAAGAAGATTAACTTTCATTGCAATCAAAAGATAATTCGTTACATTATGTTTCTTATGTTTTCTACTTTAGCTGCACTATTGTAGAAGCAAACCAATGACTAGTCATATTATTACTTGCTGATTACATATCATGTCACTAATCATGTTTTGTCTTGCCTTAAAAACAGAAAATGTAATGTATTATTATAATGCATTTATATTCTGAAGAAATTTTTCAAACCATTTAAATTCCATCTTTCCCTTTTTCTTTCGTTTTTGTTCAACCTTGGTTAATTTTTTGTACTCTTTTTCAAAAGGTGGTATGCAAGCTTTGGGAAAGCACCTGACTAGTTCCAGTCCAAGACTTGTGCAGAACTGTCTGTGGACTCTAAGAAACCTCTCAGATGTGGCCACAAAGCAGGTGAACAGTGCTTTCCCCCCCACAGTCTCTTATTTAAGATTAAGCCCTACTCAGCCTTTTTTATCTAGTTACTTGAGATGCCTATTCAATAACTGTTTTTTGGGAGACCTACTTTATGAAGGGTTGTAAAAGGATTTATCTACCAAATATGTTCTTGCACATCCTGCTATTGAGTCTTCCCGGACTATGCCGTTGAACTAAAATTAAGGACTGATTGCTCCAGTAACTCCGTAGTGGGTCTGTCTGTGACTTCCTTATGTTGACCTAGCTTTTGATTGAGATAATAATTCTCTGTACTATTTATTGTCTTTAAAGGAGGGTCTTGATGGTGTCTTGAAGATTCTGGTCAACCAATTAAGTTCAGATGATATCAATGTGCTGACTTGTGCCACTGGTACCCTCTCCAATTTGACTTGCAACAATAGCAAGAACAAAACCCTGGTGACTCAGTCAAATGGTGTTGAAGCCCTCATACATACTATTCTTCGAGCTGGAGACAAAGAAGACATCACTGAACCAGCAGTGTGTGCTCTGAGGCACCTCACCAGTCGGCATCCAGAGGCTGAAATGGCACAGAACTCTGTGCGGCTTAACTATGGAATTCCTGCCATTGTTAAGCTTCTTAATCAGCCCAACCAATGGCCACTGATCAAGGTACAGGCGTAGGGAGGTAATAGCTAAGTGTTTATGGGCAGACATAAGCATTTCTATTCTTTTTTTCTTTTTTTACTACAACAGACTCATATTTCTGAGTTGGTCACATTTCAGGGGTGATCACTATGTTCAGGGAAGTATATCATAATTTTCGAATCTATACTCATTAGAATGCTTATTGGGAGAGTGAGGATCATAGTGAAACTTTTCTGATAAAACTCCAGATCATATGGTTACTTTTCTCCACATAGACTTCTCTATGAGAAAAGAACCTCACTAGCACTGACTGTAGAAGACTTCTTGCCACATTGAATAATTGTGAGATACAGTGGCTAAGTCCCTAAGATGCAAGCCAATATAGCATTACTTTCGAATCACAATTCAGAGGTATAGATTGGGTGGATTAAGCAGGTTTCCTTTTGCTATAACCCAATACTTATCTTTAATAGGGTTTTATGATAATACCAGCCACGATTGCAAGCATGCAATAAAAATTGCTTACACAATTTAAAGTACTTTAAGCATATAATTGTATTTTCCTCCCTTAAATGTTTAGGAGATACTATTAATGAGAATAGTAAGCTGAGAGACATGGAGTGGAAAAGAATGATAAAAGTTTGAGTATCAAACTTCTTTTATGGAGGAAAAGACAAAGCCAGTGTGTGAATGAACCAGAATGGAAGGTGGGGGAAGGATAATTATTTGACTAATTTTGCATCTACCAGTGTTTTGAAGACATGTCTTCTTCCTGACAGGCTACAATTGGCCTCATCCGTAACCTGGCTTTATGTCCAGCCAATCATGCACCCTTACAAGAAGCTGCTGTCATCCCTCGCCTTGTTCAGCTCCTGGTAAAGGCTCACCAAGACGCTCAACGTCATGCAGCTGCAGGCACACAGCAACCATACACGGTAAGAGGAGATAAGCAACTTCTATTTATGATCTTAATGGGTTTTAGAAGTTATTTATTTAGGATTCCTGGAGGGTTAGTTACCAACTATAATTTGAACGTGATGTCTTCTGAGATGCCTCCTCTGTTTGAAGAGGAGATCTTTGGTTGAAATGTTAGAAAAAGTGATAATTATTGAAATTGTTTATATTTGTCTTGATGAAGGGGGAAACTATTTTTATGTATCTTTTTCTCTTTTTTACTATATTTTTATTTTCTATTTTTTCTTTGTATTTTTATTTTTTTCCTTATATTTTATATTTTCCTTATATTGTGTTATTTTTATTATCTGTTTTAATATTTAATGTTTTAAAAAAATCATTATGAAAAGGAACTTGATGTCTTGGGTGTTGGATGCTAGCCTAGAAATGAGCAGGACTGTTTTTCCCATTCTTTAATGGTTGCCTTATTTCTTCAGGATGGGGTAAAGATGGAAGAAATTGTGGAAGGCTGCACAGGTGCACTACACATTTTAGCCCGAGACCCCATGAACAGAATGGAAATCTTCCGTCTAAATACCATTCCTCTCTTTGTGCAGGTCAGAATTTCTGAATGAATGGAAGTTGTAAGGGAGGAGCATTCAAGGTTAACTGTAGGTAGAAACAGAGGGTTTGATTCCTGCAGAAGTAAAATAGTGAATAGATGTAATGATTGCTAAGCAAAACATGAGAATTCAACCATTGTTTTTTGTAAACCAAGGCTTCTGACAAAGATGGGAAGCCCATGGGTTCCATATGATTCTCAGAATACCTAATAATGTATTATCATTAATAATGTAATACATAAGTACATGGATAATTCCCAAAGAGTACATTTCATTTATTTGTTTTTCTGAATATTTAAAGTACCAAGGCTTAATGGTACATATATATATTGTGTCCGTGAAAAGAATAACTCATTTTTTATTTCTTATTTGATGAGAATTCAACCTTGGTGAGAATTCAGATATATTGGGTTAGGTTAACACCCATGACAATGCAGTGAGTGAATATTCCTTGCATTGTGGCCTAACATTTGTCACATGGGATGATAAAATATAGAAAAGTTGCAATACCTGTGTAATAAATGTAATCATGATTGGCAAGCTTATTCTTTAAAATAGCTTTGTTAAAATTATCAAGGGTATTGCTTTACTCTCTTCTCAGTTTGCATTTGTTCTTAATAACTTTGGTATATCATGATTAATAGTGACTTCCTGAAACACTGCCAATAGAAGACAGCTTGAGCATAGGTCATTTACCAAGAGGGAACTATTCCTTTGCTTATTTCTATTCTTCCTGTTCATTTGGGGGAACAGCTCCTATATTCGCCAGTGGAAAACATCCAGCGTGTGGCAGCTGGCGTACTGTGTGAGTTGGCTCAAGATAAAGAGGCAGCTGATGCCATTGATGCAGAAGGTGCCTCAGCACCATTGATGGAGCTTCTGCATTCCAGGAATGAGGGTACAGGTAAGGATTGTAGACACATGTCCATGTATAATTCTTTTATGACCACGTTATCACCACAGCTTAATTTAACAATTGGGTTTACAGTATGTACCTTTCCACAGTACCCCAGTGAAACTTCTTATATTCTCATACATTTCCAGGATTAAGAAAAGTCTTAGAGCAAATGTTAAAAGAGTAAAATTAAGTAAAAGGTGAGGTGGGGGAATAATATAGTGTCTTGCTATTTAATCTGTTTTAAAGCAGGCATGCCAAACATGCGGCCCATTGCAAGTGCACCTGCGGCTCGCACAGACAATGTTTTACACGCCACCTTGGATCCTTCTTGAGCAGAAAGATGGGGTAAAATATTTTAAATCAATAAATAAAATTAAGTGAGTAAACAGGAAGGAGAACCCTACATGCTGTCCTGAGTTCACTGTTGAAAAGGCAGTCTAGACATGTAACAAATAAGCAAAAAAGCTTCCAAGGCTCCCCGGGCAAGTTGCAAGAGAAACGCCTCTCCCCTGGAGCGACAGCAACTCCTCCTTAGCCTGGTCAAAGCAGCCAGTCAGGCAAGGCCGGTGCTTGTAACTTGTCCCACGCTGCCACTGCCATCCCGCTGTCCCAAGAGCAAGATGGGTCGCCCTCCGAGCTGCCAAGGGCGAGCCCAACCACTGCGGCCCAATTGAAGAGAGTGCAGCCCTCATCATAACTCAAATGTGACAATATGGCCCCCAGGGAACTCTGAGTTTGACATGCCTGTTTTAAAGGAAACAGATTGCTTACATTGTAGTTGAACCATTTGATAGTAACAGAATATTGCCATCTAGGAGTAAGCTTGTAACTTAGTTCTAATTAATTTAGAAATCAAAGTCCTCCTTTATATATTCTTTTGTTAATGTGGAGCCCAGAGATAATTATTTTTATTAGAGCAAGGAGTTAATTATATAAGAATTGATTCCAAAAGCTCAAGCTCATAGTAGTATTAAAGTCGGGATAGTTACTATTACCAGGGATTCACTGATGCACATCCTCAAATACAAGAGTATTCTAACATACAACTCTTGTCTTAAAAATATATGTAATATATATGCCAGAAGTAATTTTTCTGTAAAATGGGACTCTAAAATGCTTGCAAAAATGAAAAGCTTGTTTTATTATCAGAAATCAGTGGATTTTGTTACAGTATGGGGAAAAAAACTGTGAAATCAATGCCATTTACATACTTCTCAAGGTAGTCAATGCAACAACAGCTGATCAAGGGCAAGCTTTTTTTAGCTAGAGGGCTAAAGGTCCCTTTCTTCTCCAGCTACATATGCAGCTGCCGTGCTGTTCCGCATCTCTGAAGACAAGAACCCAGACTATCGGAAACGTGTCTCTGTGGAACTCACCAACTCACTCTTTAAACATGATCCTGCTGCTTGGGAAGCTGTGAGTTTTTCTGTTATTTAGATGGCAAGGGATAAATTAGTGTATGTATTCTAGGCATCTGAACTTAACCTGAATTCATGTGAGTGCCAAAACCAAGAATGACACGTGGCAATTCTTCCAAGCTGAGTTCTTTGTTTTTTCACATCTATAGACTGCCAGACTGAGGACTATCTGCTGCTAGGAAGGGGCTGTCTTCATCCTCTTTCTCTCACACATGATATCCGGGCTGAGTTGGCCTCTTATTCCTCTGGAATGCAGTCCCTCCCTCCTATAAATCGGTTACCCCCTTGCCACTGTCACCATCCATTTCACTTCAAAAGCAGAGCTTTGGAAATATTTGGGAAGTCAGACATTTCCAGATGACTTCAAACATGCTTAGGAGAGTTCTTTTCAATTCTGACAGTAATTCCTTTCTGATTTTGTCTGTTATCATCTTCATGTCTACACCTTTTTGGTACTAAAAAGGTAGAAAGAAGGGTCATAACTCTTTCTCCCCAATTCATCAATTCTTTTCAAAGCAGTTTATTCCTTGATTATAAAGGAACTAGCCATAATTAGAAGGGGGACGTGTGTCCTTAGAATTCTAGATATCTGCAGTTCTCCTATCTAAAATAACTCCCTGAGAGAAAATTGGCATATTTGAAGTCATCTGGAAATCTGCCAAGATAAAACAAAATTTGTGGACATGCTTTCAAATTTATCTTAAAGTCCACCTGAATCACTGCTGACTGAAAGGTCAACTTTCTTTAAAGTAGTGACTCTTTAACGAAGTGCTGAGGAAAACCATTTTAAGTCTTTATCTCATACAAATACATTTCACACAGAGATTACAATCCGACATCTGTTTTTCATTTGTTGAATGTTGTAATACCTAAACAAATTTTGTCAACGGATGGATGATAACTAAGGGAAAACTTGAAAAAAAATTGTCCTACCCTCATTTATTCATTCCTGTGCCAGTATCACTCCTCAGAAAGATACCAAAGGAGTAGCCTACTGGGATGAACTAATTATGCATAAAAGAAGACTTAAGCCTTCTGTTGTGTATCCTTGCCTAAGTAAGCTTAGTATCTAAACCATTGGCTTTGGGGATAGGTTTAACCATTCCCCATGGATGGATCATTCCAGAAAGTAGCAGACTGGCTGTCTCTAGGCTGTCTTGGCCAACATTTGGGATTGCTTGGCTGAGTTCTGAAATTTTTGCTATCCTGCTTGCAGGCAATCAGAGTTAATTAGATAATTAAGTTGCCATGGGAAACCAGAGCTCTGCTGCATAGGCAGCATCCTTCAGTAGTGACCTCTTACGGCAGGTTTGGTTTGACTTACAGCCATTGCAAGTTTCTGTCTTTGTTCTGAGAACAGTTGGGTTTCTTTCCACAGGCCCAGAGTATGATACCCATTCACGAACCATATGCAGATGGTGAGTATAGAGGGCTTGTCATTTCAGGTGAGAGGGAAAATAATGATATGTAATCAGACTGCTTTGCAAAAATTCCCATTCTTAGGGTTAGCTATTATTTATTCTCTGAAGCTGCTCATGGAAACATGTATGGTAGTTTAACAGGCTGTGGGAGCATGTATGATAGTTGAATTAAAAGTCTGAAGCCTTGGGTCCTGCATATTCCATGTATGTTATAAGAATTTTTTAAATTCCTCTTTCTGAAACCAAGCAGGCTTAAAACAGGTGTACTCTGAACATTCCAGACTGTTTTTTAATTATTTAACGACAGACAGGTTGCAATGGAAGGTCATGCTCCAGAGCAGGCTTCACCAACTTCTTGTAATTCTCGTAAATTTGGAATTCCAATTCTCAGTATGGCAGGCAGGGGCATTCTGAATGATATAATGATACAGCCTTATCTTGTCTGCTTGTCTTGCCAAATATGAGCGATATATCCTTTCTTCTTTTTACCCTTCAATAGAATTGGATGGAGCATATCGTGGCATGTATTCTGGGGAAATCCCTATGGACCCCATGGACATGCACATGGACATGGATGGAGACTACCCCATGGATACATACAGTGATGGTGTGCGAGCACCTTACCCAGACCACATGCTCGCCTAGTATGTCCCTTGGACATGTTGGGCAGGACTCAAGGTAAAAGCATCTAGTTTAGTGCATTTGGGAATTGGCTAGTTAATGGAAATGAAACTTAAAAGAAGATAAAATTGATGGTTTTTGTTCTTTATAACTAAACACCCTTCACACTTTCATTCACCCACAGAACATATCACTATTTCACATTCCAGGGGAAAATAGATTTGTGTCTTGCCTTTCTTTAGTAAAAAAAAAAAAAAATCTCAATAGTGATACTCAGCAAATGTGGGGCAACTTGTAGATTAGTCTAAGCAAAATAAAAATCATGCAGGTTTATCACCACAGAACTCAATTGTTGTGTTTGGTTAGACCAAATATGGCTCCTTTCCAGCTTTCTGCATTTGACAGTCTCCAACCATATTGCTCATGATTTTCTGAAACAACCTGGTAACATTGATGGGGAAAAATATGACATTTTGAAATGGAACCTCAAGTTTCAGTGCTTATAAGTGTCCTTTGTGTGTTCTACTAAACATTCTCTTTTTTGTTATTAACGAGTTGCTTCCTTGCTGTGAATCCTTGCGGCTGGTTTCCACTTCTGGATAGAATGAGAAAAGAAAATGTATACACCAATGCATAAAGTATAGAAACTAGCCAGCACTTTAAAAAGAGGGTAGAGGGCACTCTTTGTTACTGAGCATACAGACTAGCTGCACTGTTAAGCTCATGCTAAAATAAATATATAATTTCTATTCGTGGGAAATGGTGGAGATTGAAGCATCGCTAATCCTTCCTTTTACATTATATATGATTACCAATTCTCATAATTTTCTGCCAACATAACAAATATTATGGTGGCCTGAGATTGGAGAAGTCAAAAGTGGCTTTTTTTTTGCAGGGACCAGGCAGTCCTCCCGATTGGGACCATAAAAGTAGACAGGGATTGTTAGATGGACAGTGGTCTGACCTGATACATTCAAAGCAGCTTCCTCCATCCTAAAGGGAAATCTTGCTTTCCTGTATATGGTGTAAATCTAATTTTCCCTTCCTTTGTTTTTCTTAATCAGCAGATGTTTCCTTAACACAGAAGAGGGCAGCCCCAGTGCTCAAGTTCTGGGCGTTCAGGAGACAGAAGTGCCTGAGAAAGATGATGACAAATTTCTTCCTTTCCCTTTGAGGCGGTTTTTTTTTTTCATGTTTCCCTATGGGCTTATGGGAGTGATTCCAAGTCCATAATCTGTGCTGCAGCTAACAACATTGTAATATTAGCAGTCAGCTATTCTTTTTGCTCTTTCCTGCAATATTCTTTGTTAACAGTCACTATTTTTTTTATATTTTTTTTTGCAAATTGGAGCACTATCCTTAAACTGCCGTGGGATCCTGATAAGTACTTTTAAACCTACACACTAAAAACTAACACACATTGATAATACAATGTAAGAGAAGAAAATGCATACATAGATGTGTGTGTTCAGTGCAGAGTTTTTCATTTGATAGGATTTTAATTGCCTCTTTGTATTTTTAACACTAATCAAAACTAAATCAAAAGAAGAGAACATGATAACTTTTCTATTCTACCACTCTCATTTTTTATATGTTTAACTTTTAAAAATAAAACAAATCAGACATTGGGTGTAAATTCACCAAGAAATAAACAGCTTTCCATTTGCCCAGTTTCTTCCATTTTTTTAACCCGATAGGTACATCTGTGGATTTGGGACCTCAACCCTATCTTAATCTGCCGTATAAACTGGAATAAATTTAAGTAAATTCTCTTCCTGATCAACAGACCACCTTTTTCATATTTTTAATCCAATCTCCCTTTTTGTTCCCTTTCCCACAATTTTCCTGGTGATTGGCATGCTCTCTTCTTCCTATTCCCTTGCTCTTTCTAATGCATTTTTAAAAGCAGCTCTCAATGTGATAGCTTGAGGCTTCCACTGGAAAAGGGATCGATGTAGCTGCAATTGTACTTTAGAACATTT
The DNA here is from genome assembly GCA_017656035.1 of Myanophis thanlyinensis. Lineage (NCBI taxonomy): Eukaryota > Metazoa > Chordata > Lepidosauria > Squamata > Homalopsidae > Myanophis > Myanophis thanlyinensis. The sequence continues at coordinate 17,237 of JAEANM010000023.1, read as the reverse complement.
TATTATTTCTCTAAGGGATTTTTTTTTGTATAGACCAAAGCTAAAAAAAAAACCAACAAAAACAAATAAAATTTTAAACCTAAACTTGCAATGCAAATGAACTACTTTTTTGCGTTTACTTAGTAAAATTCTGTTGAATTGGGGATGGTGGGGGGAAGGAAGATACTAGAGGGAAAGGATTGTGAAAAAGGTATGTTCAAGTTAGATTGTACACATTTAAACTAAGGGAGAAGGTGGAATATTTTTCCTTGACCCAGTTTTCTTAGAATTGGTGGGTCTTGAGAGAGAACACTGTGGGTTTGTGATGTTTAAGGCCAAATAGTGAAATGTTTGAATTGGTGTTCAGTTTTAATTAGAGAGGCTGAAAAGTGAAAGTACACAGTTTCCTAAGGCTGATCTGGACTGCAGATGGGAGAAGGAAGAAGAGAATAAAAAAGAAACTATACATTCCTGTGTCACACTGTTCAGATTTCTTTGAATTCTGTACTTTGATGTTTCAAAAACAGTTTTTATTGAAGTTGTGGTACTAAGCAGCTTTCAACAATGCATTGAAGGCATCCAGCACGTATTTGACTGAACCTTTTGTACTGAAGACAAAGTTCAAGAGCTTGGAAATCCTTCCGTCATGCGGATATATATCCGCTTATTGGAAACGCTATACCTGGCTGTATGCTGCAGTAGTTAATGTTTGTTGAACATTAACTGGTATACTGATACATCTCCCAACATGTGAAATCACATATTTGCCCTTGAAGTCAGGAGTGGAAGCAGCTATGTGATTAGCTAATCCTATAGCAGGAGATGGCTAGCTTTACGTTATCATAATCCTTTCAACTTCGATTCCCATCAATAAGTACCATGAGGATGATCAATGGCAAAAGACAATCCATGACTTATGGCAGGTTGCCATTCGAAATTACAACAAGCTCACAACAGTTGTTTTATGGCTTGTAAAGCACTTCTGGCCATCATAAAATGTTGTGTTCTCTCTCCCCCCCCCCCCTATATCTCAAAGTCACGTGATTGCATTTCAGGTGCTTGGCAGCTGACTCGCCTTTACAGTGGCAAAAAATACCCATTTGGAAAAGTGGATTTGCACTTAAAACTGCAATGTTTGCTTCATGGCCTCAGATTCAACAATCATAGAGATTCACTTAACCACTGCAAAAATGTCATAAAACCAGGTCTGATTGCATGGGTCCTTGACTTATGATTGTAATGATTTACAACTGTAAATCTGGTCCCAACTGCAATCATAAATCCAGGATTATTTGTATAGTCCAAAGTAACTGAAGAGCACTCTTGTGAGATGTGCCCCACAGTTTCTATTGTCTTAATCTCTAAAGTAGTGGGAGGACAGCTATAGCTCCAAGGCATATGGATTCTTTTTGCAGCCCTCAGAATCTCCTAATCATAAATGCTCAAAATCAACAGCATAATATCCTGTTATTTTGAGGTGGGAAACAAAAACTGCAGAAGACAGATATATTACAGATAAAACTTCTCCCAAAGCTCAGTCTGATGTCATATCATAGCCCCTAACCATTCTGTAACTCTTATCCCCAAAATTTAAGAGACACCCTTTTTATCAAATGGTTTCTATATGCCTCTTCTATGCTGCAGGAACATGTGACTTAATCTGTACCTATCTATACCCCAGAATTCTGCATTGATTGAGGCGTGCCACTTACATGTAAATGCTACAAAATATATAGTAGAGATGAAAATGAAATTCTGGAAAAAATTATTTTTTATAACTTTCTTTGCAATTTATCTCTTCCCCATCAACAGTAACCTGTCATGTCCTATACTTCTAAAATCTTACACTAAGCAGTTATTCTTAACATTTCCTGTTGACATCTGTCTCCCAAATGGCAATGAAACATTGAGAGTAGAGAAAATGTTAGCAAGTTTGTGACAAGTGCTAGACTTGTATGTTAAAAACCCTAGTGAATGTGCATTGGATAGGAGTCATAGTATTTAAGAGCAATCTTCTCCAGGGTTGTATTTGTTGCAGAAACACTGCAATATCAGTTTGCTACAGCAAATGTGATTTAAAAAAAAAACAAAACCTTCCAATGTGGTACCTTCCAGATATTTTGGACTGAAATTCCTAGCCTCCATTGTCAAACATGCTGGCTGAAAATTCTGATTTTTTTTTTCCTAGCCAGCACCCTATATAGACTATGTAAATTATGGAATTACTACAATGAAACAAGTATTTTCACCTAATGACACTTAAACTTTCCCTGATGTAATGGAAAAGGATAGCAATCTCTCTTTTCTCCTCCAGATTCTTTGTCTTTCTCTACATTTAGCTCAATCCCCAGTGTTACATAGGCCAAACGGTTCTCTTACTGTTTTCTAAGAAAGAAAATATCAAACATCAACATAAGGGTTTATCAACATAAGAGTTTCAGTGTTGATACTATACTTCTAAATGACCTGGTTCTCTTGGAATAAAGTGTTGAGAAGTAGACTTTTATACTCCCCTCCCCCCCAGGTTTTTATTCATCACCATCACCCCTGAGATTCATTCTTCAGGTTTACTGGAGCAAACTGTATTTTTAATACCATCCCGCGAGCCACTAATCTTTCTAGAATGACAAATGAAAGGAGTCAGGATCAAAGGGATCTAGGAAGCAAAGTTGCTTCTGTATAATCATTGCCATCCAATGTCAAGCCACTTACTCTCTCCTGCCAGCTTACTGGTGTGAATTAAATTTGATTTTCCAGAATTAGACATGGTATAATCAAAGAGTAGGAGGAGAATGGCAAGATGGATAACAGTAAAGGGAAGATAAGAAGAACTTCAGAGTTTTCCTTTTCAGCTACGGAAAAGTTACTTAAAAGAGATCATAATGCTGACTGGGGTCTTAAGTTCTATCCATCATGCTCCACAAGTTGCAATTTTAATGACAACAAGAAGAAGCAACACAGTAGTTCTGAAAGCAATAATATTTTCCTGAGTTCTTTTGCCTACCAAAGAATCATGCTGACATTTAGGCTGCAGAATTATTAAAAACCAATTTTAGTTTTGATGTAACAGTTGGCCTCTACTTTTATGACTGCCTGGAAAGATAAATGCACAAACGATAATTGTCAGATTGTTAGATAAAATTTTGGAGGGGAATACTTTTGTGTATTCCTTCGTTTCTCTTTGAATATATAAAATCCACCCAGTGATTGTACACAGGAGGGTTACAAACTACTAACCCTAAATCTCAATTATATGACAATATTATTACATTCAAGTTAGATTGCTGTAACTGGTTTGTGACTAACAAAACTACTAAAAACCCACCGTTGAGATATCTGATAGCAAATGGAAGACTTTATTTATAATTTGCTTGGTTATAACCAACCCTCGGTCAAAAATGACAAATCTCAAAATTGTGACAATGTCAGCAATTTGGTGTTCCCTCAATGTAGGTTTAGAGTTTTGTTTGTTTTTTTTAGAATCAGAGGCTTTTTCTTTAGCTACCAGAATTTTCTGCACCCAAGGTAAACTTTTATTACTTCAAATGACCTGAAGATGTCTGTATTCACTTGAATTTATCTTCAGTGTAAATTTCAGCTTATTTTAGGGTATGCTTCTGTTACTTATAGGCAATGTTTTGTATCCCAATATCTGCATGCAAAAAAATTATTTTTTAAATCTCCCTCTTCCATACTACCAATAACAAGAGCTAATACAGAAATTTGAACAATCTAGAACCTTCCACCTATGGAAATAGCCCACAAATTTGTAAAAATGGTAAATTGCAAGTGTTTTACAATTATGTGATATTTAATATGAACAGGAAAGGTGGAGAATATGAATTAAGATTCTTGCAAGGGAAGAAATGTTTTGGGAATATAATTTTAATTGTGTTGATTTGAATATCATAATATTCCACCTTCAATGTATGGTGGGTGATTCAACATTAAGAGGTTATTTTTATGTAATGGAACTTTTTCATAGTTCAACATCTCAATTTAATTTTCTTCAGATGTGTTAGATGACATATCCTATAATTCTGTAATACTAGTGAGTTTATTTTAGATATGGCTAGCTAGTTGTCCTTTCAAAGCCTTTGAATTAGCTGACTATAAGTTATTAAAGCTAGTACAAGTGAAAGCTTTTGTTCATTAAATCAAGAGATTTCTTACATTTTAAAGGAAATATTTTGCCTGTACAGTCTTCTTTGACAATCCAGCTTTGTTGTACAAGTTCCGGCAAAAAAATTCCTACATGTGTGATGTTGATCAGTAACCCAGTTTGAATATATGAACCCAACTACTGAACACCATTGTGTCTATAATTGTTGAAAAGTTTTGTTTATTGTGACCATCTCTTGATAAAGTATCTGTTAGTGAAATTCATGTTCATGCATCATTGCCATCGGCTGAAGAAGGTGCAAATGAATTGTGTGCTAGTACTATAATTTGTGAAATAACATGCTACAACAGTTTTGCTAAAAGCTTTTTTTCTTCAAGGGATGGTATCTCCGTCAGTTCTTCTGTGGAAACCATGGTTCCCAGTACGCCAAAGAATTTCTCAGCCTTGGTCATTTTAAAATATATGGATTTCAACTCACAGAAGTCCTCAGCCAGTGTGCTGACTGCTGAATTCTGGGAATTGAAATCCACTTATAGAGAGGCTAAGGTTGAGAAACATTGTCACTGAAGTTAATTGGAACGGATAGCTTACCCTATGCATCCTGATACCCATAATGGAGATATGGCCTCATCTATTTTTCACCATTCTCTGAAGTCCCCATTGTGGCATAGCTTTGCTGTAATTGGCTGTCTATAACTTTATTCTTGAGACTTCTGCTTCTCAAAACCAAGGAGTTATTTTGAGGAGCAAGAGAGCATTACACTAATTTCCCCCCCATAGGCTTCAGATTAGTCCTGGGTTCATCAGAAGCTGCATGAAAAATTGGGAGATATATTTTTTTACAAATTGTAATATTCCTATGACAGTGTGTTCCAAAAACATGAAAAATCAGCAAGAATGCCTATTTGTTGACTTTCCCACTGCTGTCCTGACAGCAGTAATTTATAGCTTTATCCAAAACTGTCCTGTGTATGCACCAGGATATTTCTCTGCCTCTTGTTTTAACTTGACCTGCCAGTTATTACCTTCATGTTCTCACCTGAGCAACAGGCCTTGTCAAGTTTCATTTAATCAGGTGGCAGCAAGAAAAAGAATTATTTCTGACTACATCAGCAATATGTTATCTTGGCTGAATCAAGGTGCTTCCAGCTTCTGTGCAAAATATGTTGAAACAATTCTAACATTCCTGGATCTGGCTCAGCCATCTTGCCGTTTCTATTTCTTCTATGGATAGACTGGAAACTAAATATTGCTATATATATGAGCTATGTATTCATTTCCCATTTATTCAGGTGTGTTATTCCTACAATTTATGAATCTCTCTGCAAATACTATCTATACCCTAACTATTTGCATTATTTTTCCTCCTTAGATGAAACTGAAGTATAACTTCCATTTTACCTTTGTATAAGCATATCCTTTGTTTTAGTTTTTTTCTCTTCTTTATTAACAGTGACTGGTCTATAAAACAGAATTTTATTGTTTATTTAAACTGTATATTTAAGCTAGATTCAGTTATCATGTAAAATTTGGCATGTGAAGCATAGCTATCCATTACTTTTAAAAGCATTGTTCAAACTTGTCAAGGTAATAATGTCACATCACTGGGGAGCCTGAGTTTACTCTCTGGATAAGGAAACAGTTGAAATGTCTCCATTATTTCAGAATTTTATCTGACTGGTATGAATTCTAATTGATATATAGATAACTTCTTACTTATGTTACAGCTTATTATTTCGATAATGTTCTTTTCCAGTTATGTTTTCTTTTGTAACAGATATTTGATTCAATGTACTCATTTGCTCTGAAATTTGTTCCAATAAGTGTGATATTTTTACTATCTGGTAGGTGAGCCTTTCTCAGCCTGGTGCCCTTGGTATATGTGGGATGTCAAATCTCATAATCATTAACACAGGCCCCATCCTTGGTGTTTGGGAATGATGGGAATTGCAGTCCAACCCCTCTGGTGAGTACCAAGATGGGAAGGCTTCTTCTGTCAGTCCTGACACATGAAATTATTGTTTTGGGTATTTTTTACTTGAGAAATCTTAGTATTGGATTCACCACCACTTGACACTGATAGCATACTAGTGGTACAGGCAGTCCTCAAGTTATAACCATTAATTTAATGACCATTTGAAGTTACAATGACGTTGAAAAAAGTGACCTACAGTTCTCCTTGCATACAACTGCAGCAGCAGCATCCCTATGATCCTTTGATCAAAATTTGGTTGCTTAGCAACCTACATGCACTTATGACAGATGCAGTGTCCCAGGATCATGTGATATCCATTTGTGACCTTCCAAAGAGACTTCTGAAAAGCAAAGTCAGTAGTCAGATTTGCATAATAATCACAGCAAAAATGTTATAAAATTGGGTGAACACTGCTTAGCAACAGAAGTTCCACTCCTAATTATGGTTGTAAGTTGAGGACTGTGTATAAATTGGTTTTTGAGATATAATCATGTAATGGATGCTTTTAAGAAATTCCTTGAGAAAGGGGGAAAAAACAACACATTTTCTGTGAAATATTGATTCATCCCTAGCATGCTGTTGCCACACAGTGGCTGTTTAGAAATATAACAGTAAAATATATATCAAAGTCTGAGCTTGGAAGATTTTGAAAAGGATCTAAGCTGCATTACATTGGGTGAGCAACTGAATTCCAGCCCATTTAGCCATTGTAAGATAAGTTGGAGAAAAGTGTATGGGAGCACAGCTTATTCGGACCCATTTGAGATCTAACTGACTTAAATCACAAAGAATGTAATTAATCAGTGAATAAGAGTACTTCTACACAAAACTCTTTCCATAGCCAATCTCTCCAAAGGATTTTCAAGCCAGCAATGATGATGATGATCAATCAATTTTTGTCTTTCCTGGTGACCTATGGAAGATAAGAAGCAGAAAGTACCATAAACTCATTTAACTATCCAATAAGAGAAGGCAGAAATTGGCATTCAGTTTCTGCCTGTGTCTTAGCAACTTCTGGGAAATCATCCTCCTTGCCCATGTCTCCACCCAGAAAGAAATAAAAATAATTTCTTCTTGTATCTGGTAAATGTGGTATTAAATTTATGAGTTCCCTGATCATCAAGACTTCACACTTCTTGCCAATAAATTCTCATTGAAAGCTGTGATGATGGCAGGACACTGCAGTGTTGCAACTGGAAACTTTTTCAACAGCTTCAGCACACCACCTTCATCTATGCTTGGAAAGATGCAGAGAGAGAAATGACTCACTTAAGGCCAAAGGCCAAGAGATCAGATGAAACAAAATTTTGCAGACTGTTTATATAAGCGAGGAAAATCAAGCCAGTTTCTTACCAAATCATGAAATTTGCTACGAGAATGTGACTGAATTTGTTGCTAAGATGTTTATAAAACTTACTGAAGAACTCTATGGAAAATGGGGTAAGGCAAGAACACTCCAAAATCAGAAAACTGGGCATATCACTCTGCAGAACCCCACAGCATCACAGATTTAAAAATATGACTTGTCAATGCCAAAAACTGTTATTACTGAACCAAAAGAAATCACCTTAAATGCCAAGGGGGAACAATGTGCAGCAGTTCAGTAACAGTGTTGGATTAGCAGAAATGTATGACTAGAAGGTCCTAAGTTGCCCTCTAACCCATTTTAATTTAATTTTGGGCTATATTTTTTTTGTAATAAATGCACTAGCAATAAGCAATAAGTCTGAAATTTGATTCCAATCAGAATGGAATAATGAGAAAGTGTGGGATTTAGCTGAATACTCAGTAATGTTCATCTTTCTTTAGTAGTTTTCTATTTTAGTTCTGATTCAGCCACACTTTTTGTTTTAACAGATACTAGTTTAGAAAAGAAACATATCTTAAGTATGAACCAGCACTGCTTGTAGCTGCCAAAAAAGCTAATGCAGTCCAGGTTGCATAGAGGAATAGTTTCAGAATCATATGAAGTGACAGCACCACTTTATACTTCACTAGTAAGACCACGCTTTAAGTACTCCATCCAATTCTGGTCACCACAATATGAAATGATGCTAAGAATCTAGAAAGAGTGCAGAGAAGAGCAGAAAAAGTGATCTAGAGATTAAACCGTATGATGAATGATTGAAGGAACTAGGTATGTGTAGTCTAATAAAGAGAAGGACGTGGGTGAAATAAAACCAGTATTTGTGTGTGGCTGACACAGAAGAAGGGCTCAACCTGTTTTCTAAAGCATCTTACTTCAGGACAAGAAGAAACAGGTGGGAGATCATTAAATAGAGATCCAATCTAGAACTAAGGATAATTTTCCTGATAGTGAGGACAATTAATCAGTATAATGGCTTACCTCCAGATGTTATGGGTGCTCCATCACTGGAGGTTTTCAGGAAGAGGCTGGTCAGAAATTTGTCTGGAATGGTATAGGATCTCCTAATGAGCAGGGGGAAGGTCTCTTCTAATCTATTATTCTATGTTCTACATCTAGTTCTGTGTAAAAAGAATATTAGCTCCAATGGAATTTTCTAAGTTTTGAATTATTTTTGTATTGAATATTATAAGAATAGTCACTGTGTTTTCGTATTGAATATTATAAGAATAGTCACTGTGTTTTTCTAAACAAAAATGTTTATTGCCCCTGTTTATTGTTTCTTAGAAATCTGAAAAATGAATAGTTATAATTAGTGCTGCTACATTTAAAATACTCTTCATTTCTGATGAGTACCCTTCACAAAAAATGCATCTAATTCAAATATCAAGGCAAATTGAAATGGCATCAATGTCTCCATTTAGAAATTGACAATTCTATTATCAATGAAACTTTTTCAATTTAAAAAGAACTGAATAGGAGGATATGATAGGTAGGATACATGAGCAATAACTGTCTACTTAAAAGCTGCTAGCTAATTATAAAGATGAAAAAATGAAGCGAGAAAGCTGAGAATTAGGCTCTGCTTATCAATGCAGAACATCATTTTCTGATGACAACTACCATCATTATTTTAAATTTGCATATGGAAATTTAAAGTGGATTGATTTTCCCCCTGCAAATTTACACTTTAGCTTTTTTTCCTTTTTCTCCGTCATGTGTAAAGTGGCTGCACTACAGGTAAATAGGTCAAATGATCTGGCAGTTTAATGGATGGTTCTTACTTGGATGATGGCATATATGAAATTTGATTGCAGCTGATAGAATTTGAAAACTCAACCTTGGTAGCTTTAGGTGATGAAAATGCATTTCAACTCTTTGTTTTTATTTTTAACAAGACTGATGGATAAAAAACAAAAACCAAGTAAAGGCCAATATTTAGGTTGTCACTTGCGCCCTGTAAGGAATAGCTTCTGAATATAATTCAAGGTTGCCATCTGAGTCAGCCAGATGTTTCTGATTTCACTAAGTAGATATTTGACCAGCTACTCTTTGAATCACTTGAAACTAATATTCTTTTAATCATTCAATTTAACCTCCAGTTACCATGTTAACTTTACTATTTCATTTGAGGGGTGAGGAAATTTGAACTTGAGGTCAAGAAATGGAGGCAGGAAGACTATTCCTGGATCCAGAGTGCTTCTCTTCCATCTGTCTGACCTTCAATTTTGCATGGCCTTGCTATGATATGAATGGCATATTTAGCGAAATGGAAAATATCCCCCATATTTCTGCCAGCTGTTAGTTACCTGTAAGGTATCTGAAATGGTCTGGAAACTTATTCAATAAGCTACCTAGTTATAGTAGTTAGTGTGTTAGGTTATAATTAAAAAAGGGTTAAGCTGGTAACTGGAATGGTAAAACTGAAGCTCTGTCCATTTTATGTATGTGATGCACATAAAAAGAGAGATCTGTTTGCATCGCCTTGAAATTTTTGACTGCAGCCTGCAGACTTTCCTGATCACTTTTTGTTCACCACCTTGAGTTATTTGTTTTAAAAAGGTGTGATATAAATCCTAACACACAAATCATGCAAAAAAGAGATTGTGCTTCAATTATGTCACTGGCCAACTTGATTTTGGTTTAATTCTTTGTAGATATTCAAAAAATTGAATGTTTTTATCCCTTTTCTAAGAATGCCAAGAAACTATACTGGCTCTCCAGAACTTACTGCAAAAACTTGGCAGTGTGATAGAACCAAGCCATTCTTTAAGTGTTCTAGTTCTTGATTTAATATTTATTTTGAGGTCCCCCCCAACTCAGTTTGGGATGTTATGCTATTTTTTCTTCCAGACCCCACCTGTATTAACCTTACTCACTGCTACATTCAAACCACCACACAGAAAACTAAATGTTATGACCAGCCACTTAAAGGTTGTCCATCTTTTTTATTTTAACTAATTGTAGGCTGTGTATCACCTTTTAAAGTTAACAAAAATAACAAAATCACTTAAAGTTATATGAGCAATTGTAATCAAAAGCACAATAGACATTACTTACCTAGCATCCTTCTCTCAGGGCAGCTAGTAAAAAATGGTTGACTATGGGAAGCAGGAAAGCCAGCTCCTTTAGTGGTGATGGCTAATGGATTTTTCCATCTTCAGTGTTCCTCTTTCTAAAGTTAGAGGAGAAAGATTGACCCCTTAAGTTTCTACCTTTTGAGATAAGGTTCAACTTGTTGAAGGAGAGATAAGGATTGTAATTGTAGATGGACTACGGTATATTTTTAAGAGATACATCCATTATCTTTGTTTGTTTTTTTTAATAAAAGGACACCCCCCCCCCATTTTTCTTGAAAAAAGTTCAGTGTTTACTAGGATCCACATGAAACTTAACAGTAAAATATTCAGTGTCAATATTTTGAAAAAAAAAAAAAAAAAGGAAAAGGGGCAATATACATTTTCACAGAAATCACAATTATACTTTTGCCTGAACTATTTAGTAAACTTAAACACCAAATTAAAAACAATAACAAAAATGTGTTACTGATTCGAAACAAAATAGAGGGTTTGAAAAGAAAAATAAGCAGATCTGAGTACCTACTAAATCCCAAACTTTGTAATAGGTGGAATCTAATTTCAGACCTCCCTTTACAATGTCCAGGTTAAGGCATTTGTTACAAAAAACAATACAGATCCAACTTAAAATGTGCTGGAAGTCAACTTAAGGCACTTTATCTGTAATAGTTGTGCAGATTCAGCATTGTCACTGACTTGTGTATCCACATTATTCCCCTTTGTCAACTTACAATAGGATTGTTGTAATTGCAAATTTCAGCTGCACTTAATAGCATTAAAACATCTGCAGCAGCTTATGTGTTTAATGGACTGTCTCACCACTGTCATGTTATATTACCCCCCTTAATTTTTCAGAGTTTATTCTATTAATTTACATGCCTAAAACATGGACTTTAGAATATAAATGTATTCTTTGGGCCCTTCCTATGGCCAAAACACTAATATTTCTGCATTGGAAAGGTAAACGTAATGATCCCATTTTTTCAATGGACTGAAGACCTGATTACATTTGTCACCTATGAGTAGTTTGTCTGTAGATGTAGAACTTTGTATAGCCAAGTGTAATGAAAGATGGAACTCAGTTTTACAAAATGGAGTAAAGATGAATGATAGCTGTATAAATGTATTGGAAATCAATGTATGTGTGCTTGAGTATTTACATTACATAAGTACCTATAGAATTATAACTTATACTGCAATGATATACTTTGTTTTTTCTGTTGGTATTTTTGTTTTTTACTTTTAAAAAATGTTTTTATGTAGTTTCTTTTAAAAAAAAAGTCTATGTATCTTCATTATAATTGCAACTTTTTTTCTTTTTTTGTTATTTTAAAAGCAATAATAAATATTAAGTCATTGCTATGAGAAGTGTGCTGGCTGCTGTTTTTTTTCTGATGAAATAATTGATGCTCAGCAATACCTATAAACCTCTATATAATTTAGGGCTTGCTACATTATCTGCCTGAGTTGAGTGACCAGAGAATACCTGTAGAAGGTTCACCTGCTTTGAAGCAGTTTCCCATCTAGAAACAAAAGTAGCCCTATTCTTAAGATCTTCCAAAGATAGTGAAACCTGGATCTTTTAAAAGGTTTCTCTGGAGGTTACTGTATGCAACAATCAATACTAGAACAATCCTGTTCTATGATTATTTTGTATCATTATTGGATTGTTTATATCACTTTGTTACTGAGTCTGCATTTGGTTCAAAGTCCTTCAGGATTAGTTTGTAAGATTGATAAATGTTATAAACGACAAAAGGGATTTCTTTAAACGTTATATCATAATTTGTGCTGAACAAACTATATTAACCAGATACATATAATAAGAATTTTATTTATCTATTTGTGAAATTTATTAGCTGCCCATCTTATCACATGGTAACTCTGGGCGACTTACACTATTAAAAGATAAAACTATACAAAATCTAATGATATAAATGCAATGTTATAAAAATGACCTAGCTAAAATGATAGGGGGGAGGGAATATGATGAGAAGGGGAGGTGGTGAGATCTGTTGTTAATCTATCAAACCCCACCCCGATTGAAAATCTCTCCATTGGGGCTCCATGACAACTGGCTGAGCCAGATCTTTAAGCTCTTATGGAAAGTAAGGGGGGGGGGGGCGGCTGGATCCAACTTCATTTGGGGAGGGTGTAATATGTTCCAAAGAGTAGCTGCCACTACAGGGAAAACTCTTCTGAACTTCACTAGCCTGAATACCCTGGCTGAAGAGCGCATGGCATAGCTGGGGCAGGCTAATTCCAGTGGGATGAGATGGTCTCGCAAACATCTTGGACCCATGCCATGAAGGTCTTTAAAGGTGATTACCAGCAAGTTGAATGGTACCCAGAAGTAAACTGATAGCTAGGGAAGCTTGTGGAGCTGTGGGGTTACATGGATCATCCTTGGGGCTGCAAAAACTCTGCACTCCACTGCACTCTGCACCAGCTGTAGCTTCTGAATGATCTTCAAGAACCAAAGATTTCCAGTAGTTTATCTCTCAATCCATCTGCAACCATTGGCTATTATGACAAAAACCTGGAAGATGCTTTAAGAGTTCATTAATTTTCAATAAATCTAGCATACTACTGTGTGTAGTCTTAAAAGGGAAGATTCTCTTTAGTTAAGATATAATGCTGAATGGCAATATTGGTTCAGAAATCATGTTTAAATAAAGAGATATGGAAGAATATTTCAGAAGAATCCCATAGATTATTCTGGATAATCTGGATTAAGGATAAACCACTTGATATTAAAGGTTTTCAGTTTGTGGGTCCAGAATATCTGGCACAGCCTACTTTGCCTTCTAATTTCTGATGAATTCATGTTGTAGTTAATAAAACTGCATGCATGGGTTAACAATACATATATAGATTGGATAATATTCAAAATATTGAAAGCAAATTTCAAGTTTGTAGCAATAATAATAATAATGGGAACATCCAATTCATATCCACTCAAAATATATAGTGACTTACAATGATCTCAGGATCTCACACAATATTCCTTGAATTTAAAATGTGTGGAAATGGAAACAGCACAAAATGTAAGAAAAAAAAATACAACAAAAGAAGAGCTATAAAACTTCGGGAACTTTGCAGTGCTAAATGTATCTGTCCTAATTCAGACAAGTCAGAGAAGAGATGCAAGGAAAGAAAGTGAGAAAATAACCGGCAAAAAAGCTGGAGGGAAATTGGACTACACTTCCCAGCTGGCAGTGCGGCCAGATCTCCGCCTTTGCACCTGCTGGAGGAGAGGCTTTGTCTAGGGAAACATAAGGAAGAAAAGAGAAGGAAAAGTTTTTCAGTGTTCTTTCTGATCTGCGTGTGCCGGTTGGTCATAGAAGGACGAAAAAAAAAATCTGAGAACAAGAAAAGTTCAGGTAAACAGATTTGGCTGCAGTTGTATAAATGGCAAAACAAGTAACTTGAGAGTTCTGCGGGGGGGGACGGGGGGGGAGGGATGCCTTTTAAAAGTGGGGAGGAGGGTCCATTGAACATTCACATTTTGTGGAATTCGTGTGATGTGGAGTCCCTTTCATATCGCCTTTTGCATTTTAAGTTCGACAGTCTCCCTTGGGTAGCTTTCAACGGAAACAGAAATGGTGAAAAGCTTTTTTTAACTACAACTCCATCGCAAATCATAAGATTTCTGCTTTTAGAGCTGCCAAAGTCACGGGAAATTATTTGCGGGGGGTGGGGGAGGAGGGAAATGTGGCAGCTTCTTTATTTGGTGTGGCTTTAGGATTCGGTAATGGGTATTCCTTCAACTTCACCAATTTTTTTTTTCAAAAGACAAGGCTGGGTGGGAAACGTAATATATAAACTTGAATGGTTCAGCAGCGGTTTGTCTGCCAACCCTAAAATGAGGTTCATCTTTCATCTCCCAGCGCCCCGGATTAGCCTGTGTACTTCTCCCTCTTGTCCCACGGAGAAATGGGCGCCAATAAAAACGGGAATGGTTGGGTCCCCCCCCCTCCAAACTAAAATGCTGCTTTGATTTTCATCTGTTTGATTCTACTTTTGAAAGCAGTTCAAGAAAATGCTAGCCCTGCTCTGCCTTCACTGTTTAGCTAAAGGTTAAATTAGCCAGGGCATAGTTAATAGCTTTTCATGGTTCATTAGCAACATTCATAATCAGATCTTCTGAGAAATATATGCAAGTTTGAGTGCCAAAAGATATTTCTCCAATGGTGGTACTGGAGGGGTAAATTAATATTTGGAGGATTTTGGTGGTCTCTCTCTGCCTTAGCCATCAACAGCTGTTTCCCACCACCTGAATTTGTGCTATGTGAGTCACACTGGAAAAAAGCATGCAGAGTATAGCATTTAATGAATCCCACAAAATGGTCTTATCATTTGAATTTGCCCTGCTGTATTCAAAGTGATATTTCTATGGAAAATTGTTTCCAATTCAACAAACAAATGAAAAAATTTAAAAATATTTTAATATGTAGTTTATTTTTTACACTAAAGGATAAAATAACCCTTATAATGTAAATGTATGGTTAATAAAAATCAGAAAGTGGTTATAAAAAGTAAAATGTAAAAAAAAAATCCATAGATTAAAATATTCCAATTTCCCATTCTGTTTTAGCACAGCTAGGACCAGGTTCTTATATTTCTATTAGATCAATTTTCTCTTGTTTTAAAAGTCTGTACTGTTTTCTGCTGATGAAATCTTCCTTTTCTCCACTTTGCAAGCATAAAGATTAGCACATTTTAAATCCCAGGTGCATCCTTGCTGCCATTAGTCTCAGCTGCACATGTGCTACTCTTGCTGCATTAGGTGGATTTTGGATTGCATTATTCACAACCAAGAATCAATTTTCAATGTGCATTAAATCAAATATTGCATTATTTGAACTTGGATCAGTGGGGACCTACCTGTAGTAACTCACAAATCATTATTGTGAGCTGGCCAGAGTTGTTTAAGATGGTCAGCTATATAAATATCTTGTATATTTAGCAAATGCAGTTCATGTTAGTCTGGATTCTGCAAGACATGTGTGATGTTACTGAAACATATTTGGAGTTCTGAGACTTTCTGCTTTGTTTCTAGCCACTGGGGGAGGGCAGAGAATTGCATTACTGAAGTATTCTATAGGAAAGCCAATAGAAATTTGTGTTGTGTTTTCAGAATTAACAAATTTATTATGGGATACATTTTGCAAATAAATGTCCACTTTGATTGATAGAAAGATACAGTAGTAATCTGGTGTGTACAAACTCAGAATCATAGATCTTCAACAGACATGGTGGGCTTTCAATGCACTATACCAGGGGTGGGCAATTACGGCTCCTTCATGACTCATGGACTTCAACTCCCAGAATTCCTGAGCCAGCGTGGCTGGCTCAGGAATTCTGGGAATTGAAGTCCATGAGTCATGAAGGAGCTGTAATTACCCACCCCTGCACTATAAAATTCATTGCTCTGTTTTTCATCTTTGTTAGTAACTGGATAAACTTATTTTCTCACCAATCCCTTACCTCACTGTTTTGCTCTGGGTGTGGTCAATTTGCTAATGAGCTATATATTACTGAAGTTGGCACTGAAACACAATAAATTTGGTTAAGATTAACAAGCCAGGCACATTGAGACATCCTTAAACTTAGTATCTTCAGCAAAAGTTAAATGTTGATTGCAGAAGAAAAATCAGCAATCTGAGTTCCTCCATGAGTGTCCCTCAACTCCTTCCAACCCCCAATCTTTCCTAGGCTAATGGAAATGGACTGTAGGAAATGGAGTCTGAAATATATGCCTATAAATCTGCAACAGTTGAAAAGCCATCACCTATTTCAGTTGCTTCAGTTGAATGATGGTCTGAAATCTTATATTAGCATATCCCTCAGAGTATGGAGTACTGCTTGATTAAAAATTTCTTCACAATTCTGGTAACTCTTTTATGCTTAGAATGACCATGCACATTGAAAAAAATAAAATACTACAGTATTACTGATGTGTTGATGTTGACGTGAAGACTTAGAAGCTCTTCAAAATGGATGGAGGTTTCAAGCCTGTATAGCAGATGAAAAGAGGGTGGGTGGATAAGTCTCTATGGAGATCCCATGGCATCATAGACATCATGGTTGTCCTGAAGATGATTTTCCAAAAAGCAACTGGACTTTCACGAGTTTTTCTTTTTTTTCTTTCATGGATGAGAAATAAAATGCTTGCAAAGAAAAGGCAAGACATTCCAGCGGCCTTTTGCAAAAGTACCTGTAGATGGATATGACGAGTGCCAAACCTCTTGTCCTGGACAAAACTCATAATTTCCTGGAGTACATCAATAAGATGACATTCAAAGATGAGCTGCTGACAACATGGGTGGAAAATCAAGCAGAAGAAGTGCAGGGCAGGAATGGGCTGATACAGCCTGAATGGGATGTACCATCCAGAGATAGTAGGGTGGCTGACATTGGGAAATCCTATCATTGGCTGGAAAAGCTGGACTAAAACCTGGACTAAACCTGGACTAAGGCAGTGATTTCTTTGAAGACCTTTTGCTTCTCATCCAAGAAGCTTCTTCAGCTCTGGCTGGATGGTAGGAAATTGAAGAATTCCCTTACAGACATCTGGTCATTTGCATTCTTTTAGTGAGCCATTAAGGCCACCTGGAGGTTTATCTCTGTAATCAGTCACCTGAGTGGTACAAAAGGGTGTGGAGCCTCTTTGGAACTGTTGAAAGGGCTTTCTTTCTTTCTTTCTTTCTTTCT
>JAEANM010000022.1:46614-60796 GCA_017656035.1 Myanophis thanlyinensis | reverse complement strand
TATCTATCTCTCATGTATGTGTGTGTGTGTGTGTACACGAAGCAGCTCCATGGCTGAGAAACAATCTTGCTGAACTATTCAATCGGAAGCCATGTTTCAATTCTGACACTGTGGAGAAGCAAATCTGTGCCTCGGAATAAATGGCCCCCACTGCTCTCCCTCCTGATCAAGAGGTTTCTCTGAAAAAGAGGGCCACTGATTCATCGGGAGGGGGGAGGGAAGCTGAAAAGCGGCCCTGAGCCAGAGAGCTTCTCAGCCTTCCAGCAGGACTGCGTAGGTGCTGAATTCTGCAGCTCATCACCTTAGCAACAGCTCTAAACATATGTGCAGTGACATCAGCTGATTTTTGAAAGCTGTAAATAGGGACAATAGCATGGAGGAAGAAGCTGGCCCCAAGCCAAGCCCTAAAAAGCTACTCTGTTAAGATACTGTCACTAATGGAATATATGCAAACTTGTTTATGCACCCGTCTTCCCTCAAATCTTTGGAACGGGAGGGCTATAATTATAAAATAAAGCAGTTGCTCTGGTGTTCTAGTACAAACTGCAAAGCACATCGAAGCTGCAAGGGGCCTGCAAACTAGGGGAGGCCGGCAGTTTTCAGCTAGCGTCAGCCAAGCGTAAGAAAGGTGGGGAAAGAGGGATTTTACAGGATTTCATTGCCATGCGATGATGATGATGATGAGCCCTCTGTTTAAAGGGTTCCCTCTGGGTGTTAAGTCTTCCTCCATGAGGAAGGCCTCCGACTCCTCACTGGGCTGCCTCAAAGCTCAATTTTAGGCAGGAAGGTGCACAGCTCTTCTATTTCTCGGCACACAGGTTTGTCCGTCTGCTCTTGCCAATCTCAGCTCATGGGCAGAGAATTGGGGGGGGGGGGGCAAAGCTCACCCAGAGCCAGAAGGTAGATGGAGGCAAAAGAAAAGCCAAGCTCTCCGTTCCTGGCTGAGGCTTGCCTTCCAGCCAGCAGTCAACCAAAAAGAATACTTTTCTTCCTATTCAGTGACTTATTCTGATTTTTTTTCTCTTTAAAATGTGGCTTGGCCAGACAAACAAGCCTCTTGGGGGCTGGAATATCCACCTGCTGAGAAATGGAACTGCAACATTTCTTTTGGTTTCTGCTGAAGCCTCAACCCTCGGAAAATCCCAAGTTTGCTGTGTGCATGGCTTCAAGGGTAAAAAATATCCGTATTTTATTTGGTATCATTTAATAAACCCAACCAATAAACTCAGAATAACTGCTGGGAGTTTGATAGAAGAAGACTGAGACCCAGAGATCAACTGAGGTCTGAGATCAAATGGTTTTTTTTTTAAATGTCACACATACACACCTAAAAAGATTGGTTATACCAACCATTATAGCATATTTAAAATGAAATGCCTTTTAAGGAAGACATTATATACACTATATGTATTTGTATGTGATCCTTCTCCAAAATCATTCAAAATTGTATGCTAAAACTAAAGTAAAAGCAAAAATGTTAGGCAAAGTAATCACATGTGCAAATGTTAGGTTGCTTGCAGCCTGTTCAGAGGCAGCAACCCGTTTTTCCCAAGTTTCTTTTCTCTCTTTCCTTTATGACATGAAATTCTACAAATAGCTCCTGGGAAGATAGCAAACAGCTGACCAAAAAGATTACTTGAAAAAAGA
This sequence comes from Myanophis thanlyinensis, assembly GCA_017656035.1. Lineage (NCBI taxonomy): Eukaryota > Metazoa > Chordata > Lepidosauria > Squamata > Homalopsidae > Myanophis > Myanophis thanlyinensis. Next base: position 59,149 of record JAEANM010000022.1, on the reverse strand, counting down.
GACAGAGTAAAATTTTGATCCTTCCATTTCTAGCTTTAGCTCCCAACTGTTAAAATGAGACTTCGGGAAGTTATTTGCTTAGAATAAAGGATATCACTTAATCAGATGTGGACAGAATATATTCCACGCTGCCTTTGTCTTGGAAGCTGCCACCCCCTTAACTCCATTGCATGCATATCTTTCCCCATAGGAAAACAAAGCAGGTCTCTCTTAATATGCTCGTGTAAGAGCAAACCCCAGTCCTGCAGCTGGTAGCCTTTTACCAACATATTCTTAATCAGATGGCTGTACAGTGAAAGGAAAATTTCAGGACTCATCAGACAGACTGACCTATCTTAGAAACACATTGAAGGCAGCAAGAATGAGAAAATGTCAGATAAATATTAGACTGTTATCCCCCCCCCCAATTAAATTAAAAGCCTAAGTATTTTTGCATTAAGTGACGGACAAGAGCTAAAAGAAACCCCCGCATCCCTTTATACCCCTCTCCTCCTCCTATATTAAACTAGGGTACAGCGTGGCAGCTGGGAACAATGAAGATAAAGTTAGCTTTCAGGGATGTGACCCCATCCAGGCTCTGGGCCAGAAGACTATAAATAATTGAGAGGAGCAGCCACCCCAGCCAACGCACTAATGTGTAGAGGAGCTCTGGCAGCAACTGGAGTACAAACACCCATTACATCATTACTCCCCTCTACTTTGTGCACTCCTTATCTGCAATGTAATTTTACTGCTTTTAAATAATAAATTGTGCTGGGACTTGAAATACTCTTATGCACACTCAATGTCTATCAAGGTGTATGCAACTACACAGATGAATTTTACGTATGGTAAAATAAATTTTGCATTAAGCTAAAAAAAGTTATTGTTGCAGTAGTCACATAGACTTTAAAAAAAATACCAATACATTTTTATCAATGTGCTGTTTCCAAACAAAAGTTTCTGCCTCAGTCTCAGTACTCGTCATACGTTTGATTTAACAATGTGATTACAACTTCAATGGTGAGAAACTCTGTTTAAAGGGTTAGATGACAATCTTGGATAGGCGCTGGTGTCTTCCTAACCTTTCATTTACTTAAGGAGAAATGTTGTAAAGATCTTGGTATCTTATGCAATTTTCCTGAACCTTCAACCAATCTGTTCTACTGCAACAGCAGTAAAAGCTAACAATTAAAATAATGAAATTATGCAAATCCAAGGATGTTACCAAAATAGGAAACAGTCTGCTGGACAAAACACATTTTGATAACTCTAAAACAATCCAAACAATTTCCCAGGTGAAAAAGTAAGGAAAGAGGACCAGTGGACTAAGTAGGCAGTTCCTCTGAAAAGACAGGACGCATCTAAACACTAACTAGTAGCAGCCACCTGCAATGAAAATCTACCCAAGAGTAATTTCATAGTGGCAACCTGAAGAAACAGCACAGCAGAAAGTTAGTTGCAAGTGAGCTTCTGGACTTCCTGTCTGGCAGCAACATTTCTCTTTTAACAATTTTAAATTACATTAATCCAGAAGAATAATCCTATCTTGTTGACTCGTTCATCTCTACCAGTGGGGTAGGGGGATTTAAGGAGAAACTCTTTGTAGGTTGTCAAAAGATTTTTAGGCTAATGACCTCTGGCTGCCAGATATTTCTGTACCAGCCAAAACATAATTTCATGTCTCAAACAAAATCTGACTTCATATGAGTGTCGGATGTTATACTTGAATTCTTATATATTCCACTTTTTGTATCAAGGTTTTACGTATATACAGGAGGGTGAATTAATTTTTTCCGCTAGTTTAAAATCATCAACCACCAAAAGAGAAACAGTCCATCAAGTAAGTCCTGACAATTAAAGATTAAGTCTCTGTTCCTCTATAGTTGTCTATATCATATTTAAGCATTCCAGAACAGTATCATTACTGTAAAGGAAGCCATATTATACTTATTTTAAATAGTCAGCTATAAAATGCAACTTCAATGCAACTTTACAAGTACAGCAATATTATTCCTCGCTACAAGTTGCCTATTTGAGTTCTGGTTCTCTGAAATACTCAGATGAAATCTTCAACTCTCCAGGGGCTCCTTCTTTTATCAGTATCCCCAACACACCCTGCACCTTTAACATAAATAAATAAACAAACAAACAAGTAAAGCTCTACTAACAGGGATGTGGCAGAATTAAAAACAGTCTCCACCCACTGAAATCTCTGTGATTTTAATCATGAAATACAGTAACTCGTGGCCTTGTGCCTATAGCTTTAAAAACATTTTTCCAAAGTCCCTTCAACAAATGGGAAGCCTGTACTGCGGATGCTGTTCAAATTCTCCTGTCTCTCTCCTTCATCAGAAGTGAACATTTTTGCAAACAATGCCAGGTAGAAGGGAAGGCTGCTCAGTGAAAAGAAGGGCGCATAAAGGTGAAAACAACTGACAGGCCTCTTTTTCTGCAGCCAAACCAGGGAAGTGGAAGCCCTCCAGGCAGGCAGGCAGGCAGGCAGGCAGGCAGGCTGGCCATCCGTGCCTCTTTCACCCAGAGGGGGCTGCTTCATTCCTGCCCCCATTGCAAAGAGCATTGCAGGAAGAAGGGGGGGCAAAGGAAGGAGGGGAGGGAAAAGCAGAGGCCTTTCCCTGGCAGCCCTGAAGGAGAGGAAGTGCCACGCTGGTGCCCACGGAAGGCTGCTCTTGCCAGGCATGACTGACCCTCTCCTAGAGGGGGAAGAAGTGTGGGCGTGCTTGGCAGGCTGAGGACAGGCCGCTCTCCCCTCCCCACCAAGATGCTCCCACAGTTGGGACCTGAGCTGCATCTCCTGGTCAGCCAAAAGCCACAGGAGGGGGATGGGAGGCACAACCATGTAGAGCAGCAGGATCAGAGCTAGGAATGGCAAAAGCAGAAGCCCAGGCAGGGTGGCTGTGATGGGAAGGGGGAGGGGAGTCCCCACGATCTGATCTCCTGGCCTGGCTGTTCCTAGAGGCTTGGGTAGCAACATACACCTCAGGCAGCACATAAGGATGCTTTGAAACAAGGTGTGAATATTCAGGAGGGTCTCTTGAAAAGAGGAATGCAAAGGCTGTATTCCATCTGGTCCCCCGACTGAGCATGTTTTCTGCAAAGTATAGGCAGCAAGCAGTGTTTTATCTAGCCTTTGGAAAGCTTTTATTTTCAAGCAGTCCATCTTTACAAAAATAAAGATGGCAGAAGCAGATTACAAATAAACAACCCCAAACATTGCCAAGTGGTTTGCAGGGGCAGGCAGTAAGAGGGATCGGGACATAAAAGAATTAACCACCCCAGGAAAAGACCATGTTTAGTCAGTGGCACAGCTGGATGCAGAATTTAACTACCGGTTCTCATTTATCAGTTTTAGTGCATTTCCTGCCCTCGTTTTTTGGCTCTAAAGCAACACTTTCCCGCTCCCTTTCACAAATCTGAAGTTAAGCGTTCATGCAAGTGTTCCTCCATCACAATCACAGAGGCACTTATTCCCACTGCCTATTAATAGTGTTTCTTCTGATAGATCTCCAACCCTGGATCCAATTCCCCCACCAGCATCAGCTGTGAACTGAAAGCTTTTGTAAAGGATAATCAGTAGAGTTGGCTAGAGAGCTTTCTAAGATTAGGAACTGCCACACAGAAGAAACGAACTGCAGCAAGAATAATCGTTCGCATTGGTGTCTCTTGCTCTTCCAAACTAAGGGGTTCCCGCCCCCATCGTCACAACACTCAGGCTCCTTCAGAGGAGAAGGCAGGCAGGGCAGCCCAGCAGGGCTGAAAGGGTCAGTGTGATCCTATGCAAGCAACTCTCCCACCTGAAAAAGCTCTTCGCTAAAAATCGCCTCCCTCTGTCCTTCATGGGCGACACAGCACCAACCCTGAACCTCTGGACACCAGCGAGATCCGTTCAGCCCAGGATGGAAAAGCAGAGCTGAGGCTCTTCAGTTATTAGGGAGCGTTCAACGGAAAACAGGCTCTCGTTGCCTCCCTGAGAGATTCCCACAAACTTGGCCTACTTCGCCTGTAGACCTGAAAGGAAGGAAGGCGGTGTGGCGCTTTTGTTTATTTACAAGGTGTGTTGCAGAGCAATATCAGCAACTAAACTGGGGTGACCAAAGGGGTTTTTGCTTTCGGTATGTGGGAAAGGGTTCAGGCTGCTAATGGAGTTGGACCCCAACTCTTGCACCTAAGAGCACACAATGTAGATACTGACAGAAATGAGGCAAGCCAGGGTGGTCTGCAGCCTGTCTTTTGGGGGTGTGTCTGAAGAGAAGGCTTCCTTCATTGGCCATGTCTCACAGTGGTGGACTGGACAGAAATCTCCTCCTTCCCGCCCCCCCGACCTCCCCCCCCCCCCCAGCTCTTAAACAAAACGCATTAACAGAAACCAACGACATAACCCCATTTCAATGCAAGTCCAACCTGGACTGTTCTGAGATCCTTTTTTTCACCTCTCTCCTCTTACCTTGTTTTAAAATGTCATGCCTTTACAAGTTTGGACAATGTGTTTAGCTGCAGAGAGTAAGACTGCAGATGTTTGGCTGGTTTGACAATTAATATTGCTGCCAGACACACAAACACAGAGCTTAGGTTTTCTTAGGTAGCCTGGTCCAACCAAGAAATGTGTGGTTTTTGTCCAGAGCAGCAGTATCCCCTTAAACAAGCTGGCCACCTTCTTTGGATTACCCGCCCCCAGCAACCAATCAAGTAATCTATTGTTGCCAAATTCCAGAGGGTGGGGGCACTGGCTACCAGCCTGTCGTTCCCTTGCCAGCAAGAGGAGCTGGCAGCCAGGGTGTCTCCTGCAAAAAGCAAACATTTTCACAAACAGGCAGGCTATAGCAGGTGACTTCCAATTGGAATTCCAATCCCTCCCAAATAAATAAACAAGCAAGTAAATAAATAAGGAACAGGTAAGGTCAGCGCATATTTGACCACATAGATCTTTGTAGTGTTCCTTGTCCCTCAGCACATTTGCAGAAAAAAAATGAGAATAAGCAAGGCAGATCCGACTGCATAAAAATAAAGAAAGGTAGATTTTAGCCCTTTATTCCGCTCTAGATCAAACATAGCTTCCTAAGTATAAGCAGACCTACATTTGTTGTCCTGGCACATAATCCTGGTTTACTCTGGGGGAAAACAAAGAGCTTCTCCAAGCTATAGGTACAAAGGAAATACATGATTAATACAGTCTTGGCTAGAGAAGCCTGTATTATGCATACATTATTCATGTTCCACACAGATTCTGTCAATGAGTGGTCACTTTCTCCTGCATTCAGAGCAGCAGATTGCTATCAAATGGCCCCAGCCCCCTCCCCACCGCTTCCCCAGGATCAGTAAATACTTTGAAATTGCAGTCCCTAAGACACAAGGCTTCAGTGTAATCCATTGAAAATGTTTAAACCATATTATCTAGCTGCTCTTCAGCCAACATCAGAAAATTCAGCCAGCAGCAGAAAATTCAAGATACAAAATTAACTCAGCCAGCTGCTACCTACCAACTCTTCTTCTCTCCAAGAAACAAAGGCAGACCAAATTCCTCTAAATTTTCAGCACCACTAGGAAATATCCCAGATTGAAGAGATGAACATAAATTGAAAAAAAAAAATCCTCATTTCAGACAAATGGTTGTCCAATCTCTGCTTAAAAGCCTCCATTGTTGGAACATCCACCCACAGCAGAGAAGTCAAGGAAAGTACACCCCAGACAAATCTGGCTGCACCAGTTTTAAACCAAGGGGGAAAAACCATATTTTAGTTACATAAAACCATCTTGGTGAAATTTCCAAATGTACCTTGTTCTGGAAGTGAGTCTCTAAAACTGATAAATAAATAAATACATTTATGTATAGGAAACATGAAGCGTTTCCACAGAGTGGAGAACGCCATGATTCTTCAATATCTGAGATGAAACAGACACAATAATTTTTAGCCTAGGACTCTATTAGCTCTCAGGCCTATCTTGATCTTCATTTGTATTGTACTGGGATGGATACACAGGGCAAACTGGCAGAGTACTCTCATAAACTTTACTACAGTCTCAAGAAAGTCCATTAACACCGTCCTTATTTTTGATATGTAAACTGAAAAAATGTTGTAAAACAAGGCAGACTTGGTTCTTTTTTTTTTTTTTGGTCATTTATAATTCACCCCACGTGCTCTCTCTGCCTCCTGTTTCACTTCAATCAGGGCATTCAAAAGCAGTCAAACGTTTCTAGCACAAAACTCCATGAAACAGCTAGACTGCTAGTAGTTTTTAGCAAACATCAATAGCAGAATTTCTGCTTCCACATTTATAACTACAGCATAGATTTTTTAAAAATTACTTTTAGAGGTACTATCCTCTTCCATTTGTCTTAAGAGAGCATGGACCTGGAGAAGCCTCAAGAAGAGATGAACAATCAGTACATATCTATTTTACTTGCTCCACATACGTAATTGCTGAGTCAGTGACAATTGCTTCAATAGACTATCCAAGAGCCTGAACAAATCTGGTATAAAGTTAACTGATGCCTATTCTCAAAATCTCCTCCAAACCCAGTTAGGAGACCAACTGTGTGGCACATTAGCAAAGATTAGTGCCCTGCACATATCGCCAGGAGGCCCCAATTTCACACACAGCACCCAGTTGAGGCTCTGCGGATAGATTGAGGGGGGGGGCAGGTGGAGCTGAGCCTTGTGGCCCTGGCAAGGCCACCCCTCCCAGAAAGCTTTGGCAGCTCTGTGGGAAGCTGCAGGAAGGGGCGGAGGCCTCCAGGATCCACCAAGCGATGGCCAGGCTCTCTCCAGGCTGCAGCACGTTTCTCTTCCAGCGGCCCTCCCCCCTCTTTTTCCGTTCCCCTCCCAGCAGCACTGCGGCAACAACGCAGATGGCAGCGGTGTGACCTCGCTGTTCCTGCCTCCTTGTTTTGATCCTGCAGTCTTGATTGTTCAGGCTAATCCCACACTCTGAGCCTTGGCTGCCAGCCAAGGCTGTTATTAATGGCACAAAGCGCCTCATTCCAGCTCCTTCTACATCCGCTAATGCTGCTGCCTCCTCTTCCTCCTCCTCTCCCCACCCCCCCCCGAACCTGAGCTGTAATACCTTTTGATTTAGTTTTTTTACAATTTGATATCCTTTCCATAGACGAGCACCATAAAGAAGGACCTTACAAGGCAATGAAAAGTGGTGAACCTCGATGCTTAAAAGTATCTGGGAAAGTGGCAAACCGTAGCAGTGATTAGGAAGAAAAAATTCTATACTGTAAATAAAAACAGTTCAAAAAATTTGACAAAAATCCAGATGCGTTTCATCACTGCCTGGGAATGTAAAACGGAGCCATCAGCCACCCTGTCACGGGGGGCATGTCACCCTGGACGTTTTCTGTCTGCTGAAAAAAGAAGGCTGAGCGCTGATCACTCTGGCTAGGGTGGGGGCAGGGATTCAAAGCTTCAAACAAGCCATTTCCTCTTCTATTTATGCAAGAAAATGAATAGCCAAGGCAAAATTGTGATTCTGTACTCAGAAAGACACTGCATTCTTGTATCTTAAAGTAAAACAAAAACCCTTAATGAATAGAAGCTGAGAGCACAGCATTTCCGTTAGCTAGACTAATTCTGAAAAACAGTTGAGCTGTACTTATTTCAACAGAGAGATATGTGTTGATTTCCCATATGAAACGGAAGACCCAGTGGTTTGCTTTGTGCAGTAGTTTTCTTCACTGCAAAAAGTATAGGATCTTGATTTGCAATTTGGCCTTCAAACAGCAAGACATTTAACTGGTTTGGTTTTCAAGCATTCTGGCTGTGTTATTTGGGAAAACAAATTAATAATGGTGGAACCCCTTTATCACTATTTTAGGGCAATGTAGACATTTTACAAATACCAAGGAAAAACAGGCAGGAACTATTGATATTTTTCCTATTTTCTGCAAATGCAGAAGTAGCAATGCAATTAAGACGCTAAATAAAAAATCTTCCCCAGTCTAAATAAATCATAAAAATCACTAATACCATGATATCACCCAACAAAATGTGTTGTTTCTTTGTATCCAAGAGAAAATAATGCAATATTCTCAGTCTTAATGGATAATGCGGAAGAAACATTTCTTCAATAATTTAAAGTATATTGGGGGGGGGGGTGTTTTGCAGAGCATGTGATTTTTTTCAAGTCCATTTAGGGAACTGAAAGAGGAAAGAATAAACTCCAAACATGAAGTTTAACTTCTGTAATTTGTGCTGATGTCGTCTATGTACATATGTGTGAATGAATTCTCTGCCTCAAGAGATGGGAGTTGGGAAATGAACTTAAAATATGATTACAGGACCTGCATCTAACAAAGAATGCATGCAAGCTGATCAGGAGTCAAATCGGGGACCATCAACTTCCCAGCTAACATTACTCATCCTATCATGCGAGGGAGAAACAAAGTGAGATACTAAAATAAGAAAGATAAATGGGTCTATATTAGGAAAGGCTCCTGTACTCATCACCAAGTGATAAAACAGTCCTAAAAATACAAATGCCGCTTGACTTCTTCTGTTTACAACTTTTCATCTCGCACAAACCATCAGAATGCCCACCTATTGTATCTACTTTCTACTTACAATATATATGAATAATTTTCTCTCTTCCATAAGTTATTCGATGTTTTAAATTAAATTTGCATATACAAGCAAAATATTTGGTGCAATTATTTACTATGCCTACCAGATTTCTTTTATTTCAAATACAATACTGTAATGGAAGTTGTATCTGAAGTTAAACATGAAACCATCTAATAGCAACTACAAACATCATATCCGAAATACGATTTCATGAAGTTTTGTTATCTGTAAGATGCTTTACAGATATAAATTGTGCGGTATTCTGAAACATGGACTAGTAGATTTGCAACTGCAACCTATAACCCAGCCAGCCACCTCCTCACTGACATCTCTACTCTTTTACTTGGTCTTTTTATGGTATTGAGTAACAAGTGCAACAGTAACTCGTTGCTAATTTTCTCCAAAAACTGATAACAAGTAGCAAACCCCAGTGGTCCTGAAAACAAGGATAACCTTACTCTTAAAGGAATCTGATGCCCTTTTAACTAACCATCTAACTGATTACATATTGTGAAGCACCAGCCTCTATGAGACGAAACCTTAAGGTTTACTTTATTAATTTCAATTCATTCTTCTTTGGTGTGACCATTATTTGCTTTTCCGGTTCCAACAACTCCTAGACCGCTTCCCACCTCTCAGCCTACAGAGGCACCACAACAATAGTTCTATATTAGCAGAAGTATCTTCTGTTAGCAAATTACACAATGTATCATCAGAAGCACTTCCTATTGTATCCATCCTGAAGGCCCACTGCCACATTTTCTGGGGTTTCCAATACCAAGATTATAGATTGGCTGGATTTTGCTAAGGAAGAAAGAACCCCAAAGGATAATGCCAACACCTCATTATTTCATCCTGTAATTAAGCTTCCTGCTGCATAAGAAACTGGACCAGATACCTGGGAGAAGCTTCTTCTTCGTGGTCCTTCATGCCTTACATGATATAAGCCAGATCTGCAGTTTTAACATTGGGCTGGAGGTGACACATTTCTTACTACTAGACATCCTGGCAGCAATACTATTTTTCCTTCCTACTGTTTGACTGCTGCCTTCCGCATCATTTGCAATGCAATTCAAACACTTAACTGGTTAAAACCTCATCATGTAACAATGCTCAGAATTAGTAATTGTCCTCATAAAAGGGAGCTTCTGCTTTTTGACTCTCCTTTGCCTTCTGAGGTAGGAAATACTGTATAGCATAGTGTTCTTTACTTCTACAAACATTGTCTCAGCAAAATTAAGTCAGAGTGTCAGAGCCGCGAATCACCCATATTGAAAACTGAGGGGATCTAAGATACATCACTAAACTAGACTGCAGCAATGGACAAAAGTACTCAGGGTCCGTAGAAAAGCTGACAACTTTCTCTCTAAAGCAACCCTAATTAGCATCATTCATTCCTTGATTACACAAGAGATATAAAAATAAATTCTACCTAATCCCATGGCTTTACTTGAATGCTTACTGAGTGAGGTCTAAAAGACGTCTGCAAACAATGGTTTAAGCTTAAGCACACCCAATGTTAGCAAAAGGCAGAAAGGGAGACCTAACTTCTCAAGAACAGGTGCAACGTGGCTACCTCTCAGATGTACTCATATGGCCCAATCCTATTGCCTGTGTGGTACAAAGCCAATGCAACACCTCTGACATTTATCTTAGATGATGGGTAGGTAAAAAAAAGTGGCACTAATAGCATTATTTTTTGTGTCATCCCTTTCCAAAGGGAGACTTTTCCTCTACAGAAACACCATCATTGCTTTCAGAATACCAGCTGACCCAGGGTGCTGCAATGGAAAGTTTTTGGATGGAAAAGATCAAATTCACTTGAGAATTAAGAGCCTCTCAGTCAACTAGTTCTCACAACTTTGCGAACACCACCATTTAATCCTTGCCAAATCTATCGAAGGCAAGTTCATACAGTCAGCCAGGTACATGAAAGGGGCACTCTAACTTGTTTTATTTCTATAGCCGCCCATCTCAGTAAATGACTCCGGGCAGCTTACAATTCAATTCAGATACTGAAAGGCTGCTGATATTGATGCTTTGCATACTACATGCTGAGCGTTACATGTTTCTACATGCTCCATACCAATAGGGGTGTGTGTGTATGAGGAGGGAGGGGAGGGAGGGAGAGAGAATATACAAGGGTGCCCTTCTAGAATAAAACAGGGCTCTGGCATTTACAAGGGAGCAAGCGAAGTGCAATGTTGCCAGCAAAGAAGATACCCACCGTGATGCCCTTTCATGCTGCCCTGGCTCCCTCCCTCCCTCCCTTTATTGATCTATCTAGCTGCCCATCTAGGCTGCCCTGATCCCCACAGACACCGCTGGGATAATTCATCTTCCTCTGCTGCAAAGCAGGCTGTGCTGCCTGCCTTTCTCACAAGCCTCTGCTACATGAGCTGCATTCAGAGCAGGTAGCAGTGAGCAAACAGACATCCCTTGTGATTTGCTGAAAGGGAGTGAGTGGGGGGGGGAGCAGAACAGGTGGCTAGAAGGCTAGATAGATAGATAGATAGATAGATAGGTAGATAGGAAGGAAGGAAGGAAGGAAGGAAGGCCTTTTTAAAACAAGTGTCTGGTAATCTGAACAGCTATTTTCACTCCATTCTGGAGATAAGAGTTTAGTTGTTTGAAGCACGTGACACAGAACTGTGGGTGTGCTGTTCTTTGCAGCTGCCCTTTGTATGAACTGTGGGGAAGGGAATTCATTTTCGTCAAATGTATTAGTATGTCCATCCACACGGTAGAGCAGCACACCAGAAAGAAAGGGGTGTGTGTGTGTGTAGTTAGAAGATATTCTTTGTACACTATATATATATATATATCACAAGTTCCAAGCAGGCAAGCTATTCAGTTCATTTAGATCAAGGTTAGGCTTAGAAGGACAGTGACTTCTTTCATTTCGGATTCAATAAACACCCATCATGACAACTGGATAGTTCTCTCTGAAAGTAAGTAATACAGGCAAGAAAGCAAAAGCCTCAACTGGCTTCTATTTAAGCTGTTACTTCCATGGGGAAAAGAAACACAGGCGATGCTTTGCCTCATTTCTTCAGCCTGAAAAAAACCTGCTTTTTATATATACTTATCTGAAAAATAAAGTACTTACAAGATGCATAAGAAAATAATATTCAGAAGTAGTATACTTGTGCAAACAGACATTTAAATTCAAATTCAGCACACAGATATTCAGAAGAAGATATTCAAGGAAATAATTAAATTTCATGCAAGCTATTATCCATTAAAAATCAGTGTGGAACTTAAAAATCTAGCTGACAATTAAAGTGGAGGTTCTTTGGAAGTTGCCATAGTAGCTTATGCTGTAATTTGCCCACTCAATCTTCAATTCAGACTTTCAAAAAAATAACACTAGCAGTAACAATTAAAAAAAAAAACTTTGCTAAGAAACAAAATCTATCCCAAATGCTACACAAAAAAAGAGGCAGCAGGTAGAACAAACAGGTCAAATATGCAGTGTTAAATTGTTTTTTTCTGGTTTCTGATGTGTTCCGTAGCAAAACAGAGACATATCTGAGCTTGTTAAATAGTTAACAGATTTTCCAGAATATGTTTCTTTTTTAACCAAAGAACAGGGTTAAAATCTTTCCTTGCACAGAAAGGTATACTCTGACACCAAATTTAGTAGCCGATATTTGCTGGTAGCAAATCAAGGACAGAAGGGGAGGGGGTAAAAACCCCATATCAGATGTTCTACTCTCATCTGCCCAAATGATACATATGAACGCATGACTAGGCAAAGGCACGCATGCCGGTATTTCATCGTTTGCCCCCTCCCTCACTCCCAGTGCAAGATCTTTCAAGGGCTAATTTCCAGGGAAGGCAGTTGTAGAGTTCCTGCAGTCTCAGTCATTTAGTCCTCAACATTAAAACCAACCAAGGAAATCTTTTGAAACTTACTACTGTCCCTGATTTATTTATTTTTTTTTTGGGGGGGGGGGCGGGGGAGAGGG
>JAEANM010000022.1:0-46604 GCA_017656035.1 Myanophis thanlyinensis | reverse complement strand
CCGAGAGAGAGAGAGAGAAAGAGCTGATGAAGAGAAGAAATAAGTCTTGTGCAGTGGGTGCCCTCCAACAAAGTACCTGGTCCACACCCAGAGAGACCAAGCAGCTTGTTTGATTGTGGCAAATACATTTAAGGCAGCATCTCTTGCAAGCCAACTTTGACTAAATGCCTCTTCAGATGTATTCAACTTTCCTTCTAATCCTGGTCAAATGAGTCAATGCTTGGAAAACAATTCTACATTCTTCCAGTAAACTTCTAGTGGAATCACATAATTAATTTATAATTGCTCTGGTTTGTGAAAGTACTTTCAAGCAAAAGTTGGACATTACTATTTTCCTAAGGGCAAAATGTGATTTTGTTTCATCTGCAGATTGGGGGAATCCATCAGTAAATAACCAAATTCTGCTTCAAAGGGCTTTTCAACTCCAGAGCATTGTTCCAACCTTAGAGCTGTTCTACCTCCTGTCCTAATAAAAGTAGGAGGAAGGAGTGGGGGAAGGAAGAGCAGAAAACTCAAGCTGGGAAGTAGAGATCAAAAGGACAAGCAGAAGGCACTGAAAGAGAAGCACAAAGGGTCACAGCTGAGCACCCCAAAGCACTGGGACTAGAAAGCAGCCATCAGAAAAGAAGGGAAACAATGGCAGGGAGGGCAGCCTTATCGTAAGGCCCTTCCTTTTATTGGGGTTTAACAAAGCCAGCGGCTCTTTACTTTCTGCTCCGCTGGAACCAAGCAGCAGCTGGGGAGCATCTACAGCAGGGGACAAGCGCCCTGTGCTTGAAAGGGCTGCTGCCCAACCTCTACGTTAAGCTGCTCCCTCTGACAGGCCAGGCCTAATGTATCAACACCCAGCGGCTTGGCCTCCTCCAACCTGAACTGCAGCTAGGATTTTATACTGGGGTGGGGAAGAAATCTCTTAGGACTCCTGAGCCAAAGAAATTAGAGGGGGGGGGGTGGAATACAAGGGCTGCATTCAGCAAAGTTAATGTAGCTCTTCAATCAGCTGGACTAGTAGCTGCCAGAGCTTCTGGAGGGCATTCTCTGCTAGAGGCATATTTTTCACAACCAGTCTCCCATTTTTAAATTTCTATTTGAGCTCGTTCTTTTAAAACAAGCCTAAATTTTTTGTTAAGAGGTACTTAATGTAGGTATAAACAGTCTGCAGATTATAGGAATTTAAAATTGTGCTTAATATGCTATTTTCCATATTAAGATTATGCCAGATTATCAGTCTAGGACTGACTGTAATGCATACCTGCATTGCAACTTTCCATTACATGTAAAGATGCATTACATGTTTGAAGATGTCTTCGAAGAAAAACCAAAGTCCAGTTGCCTCTTGAAAAAGCACCTTTGGGACAAACAACCATTACCTGGATGAATGAGACTCCCCATAGAAATTTTAAAGTTGTTTGCAGAAAATCTCAGATACATTTCTTTGGCACATGTGTAATACTGTAATGCCAAGTATTTTTTTTAAAAAAATATTCATCTACTGCAGATGTGCACAACCCCAGAGATATCTCATGCAACTCCTTAGGCTTCACTATTCTTCTTATCTTCTGTCTCAAACCTGGTAGGCTGTTCAAAGGCATTAATGTCACTACTTGGCAATTCTAAATGTTGCTTTTTCATAGGTAGTAAGAATTAATTCAGGAAGTGCTGACTGCAGTCTGTTCTTGAAGCACGTGACTCTTCTATCTGCTAGTTGTGCTATTTCATCATTTCAAGTATGAATCCACCCGCTCAAGAAGATTTTTTTAGACAGAGACAAGGAAGAATTTCCACTGGGTCATGATCAAATTTTGGAGCTCCTTAAATAAAGGCATTCATCTTGCCCCTAAAATCTTACACAGCAATGATTCGAAAATCTGCTGAATATAAAATAAATAAAAGGGTTAAAATAGATAGTCTCTACCTTGCAATGCTATTGTGAAATTAGTAAAAATAACAACTGGCTGCATTTATTTGATTTTGCGACTCTATTCTCAGACCAAACATTGGTTTACTTATTCAGAGCATATTCTCTTGACCCTTTTAGAAGTCATTTCTAATAGTAGTCTTGGTTGAAAGTAATTATTTATGTGCAAAGAAAAAGCTGGTGTAATTAAGAAAAAATCTTTCTCTATAAAGGTTTTAATGCAAGAGCATTCAAAATGGTTTTGCCGCTGTTGGAAGAAAACATACAGATCTGGCAGTAATATAAATCTTTCTTTTAAACATTAGTTATGGATTTATTCTGCAAAGCCTCCAACCTTTGACATATGACATTCACTTGAATTATAGCAGCTACCACAGTGGTCTTCACCACTCTTCATAGCCATCTTGATTAATCTTGTTATTCAAAGGAATATTAAAGGACTTACATTTATTATAAGAATTTTAATAATGTCTGAGTTTGCCTACAATTTTCAAGCACCCTTTTCCACCTTAAGCTTTGTCCTTATAACCTTCCAAAGAATTTCCTTCAGTGGCCACTCAATTTTACTAAATAATAATGAACTATTTCTGCTATTCCTTTGTAAATCTTACAGGAAGTAGAACCATGATCTTGACAAAACCTCAGTGCACCTTGATGTAGTAAAACAGGTCAACTTCTTGTTCCCAAGAGGGGACACACCATCCTACAGAAACAAAAGGCGCAGCAGCCCCTCTTATCTCTTCTGTTTGAGAGAAGGAAATGCTGCTCAGCACAAACTCCTCCACTCCAGCCAGACCACCAAGGATGGACCATAGCCAGTCTCTGGTCTCCAGAGTGGATTGGTTGGCAGCAAGGAAACTCATCTTCCTAAGCTTTACAGTCCTGATGCTTTACCCTTTAATTTAAAAATACTGGGCAGAAGAAGTAATTATTTTCACTAGTAACGCATTCTGAAAGGTTTTGAAAAAGGTTTGGGGGGGTTAACTGTACTCATGCATGACGGCCCCCACTGTTCAGAGAGACTGACTAAGGATCCCCTAAAGAGGAAACGGTGGTTTGCTGAAAGAGACAAGGGCCAGAAACAGAAATAAATCTGTGACTACTGCTAACATAAACTACACTGCTGTTGTTGTTTTTTTAAAGTTTCTTGTGCTTGCAGACCTATTGCAACATCCACATTCCCTACCAATGAAAAGAAATCTCCATAGTAGTATTGGTTCCTGATCATGGATTTTGTTACTGCAAATTAAACCCTGCTCACAAATCATCATCCAGTACACATACAGCTGAGAAGAGCATCCTTCCTGCTACTTTCAATAATCTGTTATTCTCCAAAATATCAAAACATGCAACATCAGAATCAGGGTACCAATATCTACAAACTATTGTTTTTTCTCTCTAAGAAACCACATTCAAGAACAATTTCAAAATTCTAATTTTAAAATTAGAATCCATCTGTATCAAATATGAAAAATAGCCAATGCGCCCTCAAAATTAATGAATCATAGTTAACAGCTAAAAAGTGTTTCAATAATCAACATTTATGCAAAAGCAAGAAAACAGTTCTCTAATACACTTTGTATACATTTATTTTATTTTGCAGACTGACTATCATTCTTGCTTCCAGGTGTTGCAGAGAAAAATAACTCAAGGTTGCAGCATTTTCATGTCTCCCCCTTCTGCTGCTGATTCTTTCCTGCTCTTCTCTTGCTAAGCAGCTACTCCCAGCCCAGCCCACCCTTCCTTTCCCACCTACCTGATCATTTCGCACATCCTGAGGCTATTACTGTTTGTGCACATCTGCTCCTAGAGCACAATATACCATAGAGTGCAGACACCGCTAACCTTGAGGTGACAAACAGCGGCCAGCATGCATCGTGATGATGATGATTCCACATCCTGCTGATCCTGCAAGTGATGCAACTTAGAACAGAGCTCTCACAATGTCCACTGCTGCCGCCACACTGAGAGATTTCAATGTTTCTCAGGTTAACTGTTATGGCAAAACTGTCCAAGGGGTTTAAAACAACACACTTGGGTTTTCTACTGAAAATGGTTTGCAAGCTAACTCCTTGTCCACTTTTGTCCAAGATTCCCCCCTCCCCTCCCCTCCCCCCCAAAAAAATCTTATCGTATCTTAATAATGACAAGCCAATTCCTGGCAAGGAAAAGGTTACCAAGGTCTCCTAACAGCCTTCTCCCTTCTCCTGCAGCCAGTAGAAAGACCCCTGCAAAGCTGAGAAGGGCCATCTCTGGAACCTGAAGGGACGTCCCTTGCCTGAGCAACAATGCTACAAGGGAGCCGACAGAGCCAAGGAGGGCCTGCCTCTTCATCCATTCCATGTCCTCAGCTATAATAGTCACTTATTTATGTCTGGATTACAATTCCCATGACTGACAGGCTTGGACATTTGGTGATGAAATCGTAGCTCAGCACATCTGGGCAGTGCCAGGTGAGGGAAGACAGCTGGACTACAGGGAAGCCCTGAGAATCGTGGTTAGGGCTAAGGTTCTAATTTTAATTTACCTTGATTAAAATATAAAATATCTAGCATTTCACGGCTGTGTATTACCCGAATGATGTGAAGACGTAGTTTTCACCTTGTCTTTTAATCTTCACATTTTCTTTAGCTTTTCATTTTCTGTATATCACTAACACATTAAATAAAGCAGAACAAATGAGGTCATCCCAACCATATGAAACCTCTGTGCCGCAGCAATTTCATACCATCCACTGTATCCCATTTGGGAGAAACGAGACATGTTTTAGTTCAGCTAATTGTTAAACCAGACTTTTCTGCATTTATGCAATGCAAACAAGCCTAGAAGACCGCACTGTGTTATCTAAACCTGAGCAGCTCTCTTATTACGTGGCTGCAACGTGAATTAACACGTGTGAAAAGAAGCTCACCAAATTTAAATTTGTTCTTAACTGCAGAAAAATCACATTCCACAGAACTATATACATAATAGGGCAACAGTTCAAAGCTACAACCAGATATTTTTAAAACTTTCCCTTTACACCTCTCTCTTGCTCTCAGTCTCTCTCCATCCATCTCTCCATCTATCTATATTACACACACACACAAAATTTGCTTTTTTAAAAATAATCCAATCCTTGTGTGCTGTTAAAAAGATAGCACTCCAGCCCGCACACTGAAAATCTATCCTAGAAGAGTAAATGAATGCAAAACAGAGGAATCTGTAGGTGAATTCTCCACCAACCTGCATGCAAATTAGATCTGCACATATCTGTTCGTTTTGCACGTTGCTTGGTTTCAACTATTCATGATAACATGGCACTTAAAACTGCTATTTTCTAAGCACCAGACTAACTCATTTATATTCTCACAGCCATTTTAGAGTTTGGTATTTCAGTTCTGAATTTTAAATGCCTGCGTTTTCTAGGATCATGTCTTGAATATTGTTTTTGTGCCACTTAATGTTCCTTCTTTATCTTATTCTTGTGATCCACCAGTGCAATTCTATTATTTGGATAAATTAAACGGTAATAAATGAAACAATCCTGACAATAGACAAGACATCCAACTGAGCCCTCAGGAAGGTATAGTCTGAGTTTTCTCTGAATTGCAATGTTCCCACAATCTTGAACAAAAATCATAATCAACAATACAAACTTGTCACATTTATTCACCAGGAGGTTATTAATGCCTGCCACCACAGTTTCTGAACTAATTTCTACCTCCTGGGAAAAAACAGTATAGTTCTTTTGTTACCTAAAACTGGGGTACAGTAACTAGTTTGGTCTTACTTTAACCTCTCCTGGGATAGACAGATTCCATAGTCACAAAAATGATCTAAATTGGCATATAATTTTAAAACATATGGTCAATTTAACAGACTAATAGGAGAAGTGTCCACTATTCCCAGTTGTCTGCTAAATGCAATACTATGCCATTTCCATTTATTTATATTTCTGCAAAATTGTATCATAATAAAAAATGATTAAACCAGATGTAAATGTGCATCTATTAAATCAAAGTTTTACATGTACTTATAGTCCAAATCTATTTGATTCTTCAAGGGTTGAAAATAACTAGTGAGGAAGAGACAACTTTTCCTTAGAGACTAATTTCAGAAAAAGATATAGGTGTTTTTACAATTACTGAGAAATAATAGATAATAAGGTCCACTTCAATTATTGAGAACCAAATTACTGTTAATACTGAAATATGGTTCAAGGGATTTGAATTTGGCTTGACATACATAGGATGTACTCTTTGAGTAATGCTAATAGGTAGTCCTTCGTTGTCTTTCGAATTTCAAGTCTGTTCTGTTTTTTAAAAAAACTGTATCACCAGCGCCAGATTGTAGGGGAAAAATTCCCCAAATACAGACTTCCTGAGTAGTTCAGGGAAAAAGGTCAGGGTTATCTTTACTCTCATGCATAAATTTTAAAAAGCTGAACACCATGGCTATTTTTAATCTCTCTTAACATTCAAATGTACTCCTTAAAGAACACAAAACTGATTATTTTCTATTTCATATATTTCAACAAACAGATTTAGCTCACAAACTTATAATAAAATAATATTTTTAAGGTTTCAGAAACCTAAAAACAGGCACACGTAATTCCTTTGACTGAACTACATCAACACCCATGTCACTGAAAGGAGCAGAAGCTCAGCTAGCAGCTAGCAGCTTTGCCTTTGCTATCAGCTCCTGCAACTTGTCCTCCATGGAGTCTGCCTAGAAGATGCCGATCAGAAACAGATAGATCCTACCACTTTGAATCTGCTGCATAATCGGTAGACTCTCACATTTAAAATATTCCAATTCCGGGTGTTATTTGCAAGTCAATTTACAGATTAACTTCCCCCATTTTCCTGAAGCATGAAACCATCCAGGAAGCTTCCATACTGTGTGACTTACTACAGAAAGAACGGCACTGAGAAATGCCATACATTTGTATAATATCAGGCCTAAACAGGCCATCATGCAAATGTACAGATCAGACAGATTTCATTTCTCTTCTGAAGTCCAATAAATAGCATTCTGAAATCCAGGCTAGTTAGCACTAGGTAATTCGGTTCACATTATCAGCACTTTACCGCTTGTGCCAGAAAGCAGTAATTCCCAACCAGGATTCAAAGCCAGAGAAGGTATTTGGGCTGATGATTTGGCCACTGACTTAACACTGACCTAACATACAAAACGGGCATCTTTTAACATGAGAAAACATCTGCTTGCATTTTATATACCAAACCTGCTTCAACTGACAGTCTATTACACCTTTCCTTCTTTAGGCTAAGATTTGGTATTATACCCAGAAAGAAATGCCCTGCCAGAGGAGAGAAGGAAGAGAGAGGAGTGGCCAGAGCCCAGTGGGTTCAGCTGACCAGGTGAAAAGGTCACCTCCCCAACAGGCTGCTGGCAAGAGGCCTTTTTTGACAGCTGCTGATTGCCCACTGCAGGTGACTGGATGGCTGTCTCCTGGCTCTTTCTAGGGAGCAGCCTCACTGAAAGAGCATTCATGGATTTGCCAGCAGCATCGGCAATCAGAAACACAACTTCTGAGGAACAAAGGGGTGGTACTGTGTCTTGCAAAAGAAGATCCATTGTAGCGAGTGACTCACTACAACAAGAAACAGAAATAAGTGTACGCCAACCAGAGAGACTAGATTGTGAGATCTCCTACCTGACAAGAGCATCCATAAGCAATGTAACAGAACAAGTTTGCAAGATTTATCAAATCCAATTATAATTAACTAGATTTGCTGAGCCACACAGGGGAAAATGGTACTATTCTCTTCTCTTGATGAATGAGGGATCCAGAATTGTTCCTTAGGGTCCACCGTCTGAAAGCTCCCTCCAGTATGATGAACATTCATTCACAGAATTCTAGAGCTGGAAGCAACCAATGAGACCAACTCATGACCGGATGATCCAGCAGAGCACCTGACAGATGGCCAGCCAATCTCTCCCCTTAGTTGTTGTTTATGTAGGCTAAGTAAACACAGGCCTTTAACTCTTCCACACCCATCATCTTGGTAGCTGTACTCTGAACCTGCTCCAATTTGTCATTTTTAATTGTGGTGCCAAATCGGGATGCAGCAGCATTCCCAACAGGAGGAACAATTATTGTATTGTGCAATCTGGATTCAATTCTCCAGTTAAGGAACTCCAAGACAGCATTTCTGTTTTTAGTAGCTGCTGACTGATGTTTAATGTGTGTTCGCTAAGAACACTCAGATCTTTTTCATTTCTACTAACTGCCATACCAGGTTTCCGCCAGCCTTTCAGTTTTCCTATTCAAGATGCAAAACTTTACATTTTCCCTGTTAAATGCCATTCCCTACCCGTCCTTTAGCACTTCACCTAAAATCACACAAAAATATTAAGAATTTCCTACACCCCCAGAATGTTACTCATCAGGATTTGGAGAAATTTAAAGTAAATAGATATTGTTTAACCAAGCCACTATCAATTAACATCAATTCTAGCATTATATCATTTCTTGCTAGCACAATTATTTGTTGCTTGATGACTTCTTTCCTCATCCTGTGTCTTTTTGATTCTTTGCTAAACTTTCCGTGCAGCTAAATTGCTTTGTTGTGCTGGCTTCTTGTTTTTGGTTTGTTTTCTGACAAATTGTTTGCATTGGTACTTTCAATATCTCATATTTAGCAAGTCTTACTTTGAGATCCTTTTCTCATTAGCTTCTTCTGCTAATGACACAAAGTTGAGTGAGACAGCTAATATTCCAGCAGGCAGGCAGGAATTAAAATTCAAAATGATCTTTTTAGGCAAATGGGCTGAAAACAAGAGAGGGCGAGAGAGGAATGTCCTGCTTTAAGCCCTGCTTTCGATTCCAAAAAGCTGCTTTCTAGTACACAAATGCCAAAGCAGCAGCAGCAGTCCCGTGATCCTGGAAAAGAACCCTGCCTGCCCTGCTAGCAGATCTCCCAGAAACTGTCTTGAATTGAATCTGAAGCATTATTCAACCTTGCAATAAATGACAGCTAGAAATACTGACCTTTGTATATATTATTTAACTATGTATATATTATTTAATTTATCTCTCTATCTCTAAGCAAGCAGAGGGGCCAGTGGTTGTTTTTCTGGAAGGCATTTTTTATTGATATTCTGACCGAAATAACATTACAAGTTCTAGATTTAAATCACTATTGTTCAGATAGTCCAAATGGGAAGTTGTACAACATCTCCCACCAAAACATGAACGTATAAAGATAGCTCTACATTAAAAGTCTCAGAGGCAAATCTGAATTCACAATCTACCTTAATTTTATTTATATAATTGCTTAAACAGATGGTAGTTTTCATAAAAAATTATTCTTATTTTAAAAATTATTGCTACAGTGTTAAGTTTTCAGTCTATTTCAGACTAAACATGTGAATTAAAATCAAATTCAGGAAGAGGTAAACTCATTCCATGCATGCATCAAAACACCCAAAATCTCTTTGTTCAATTTGGGTCAGGCTGTCCAAATAAGCTTTGCCACACACAGGAAAGAGGTGCAAATCCCTCAAGCTTGCTGAAATATCCATCGTTTTCCTCAGCATTTCCCCCCAGATGCCCAGGACTGGAACAACTTCAGATGTTGTACAGACTGTTGTGACACAGCGTCGTGTAATCAAAGTTCAAAGAGACTTCAGCTCAACTAAAAGGCCTATTCCACAAAGGATTTGATTTTAAAAGATTCCTTCTGCATAATATAAATAAAATAGGCTGGGTTTCTTTTTACTAAATAAACAATTGACAGGACCTTAAATAACTCAAAATAGAATGTTTTCTATACTAGGTCAGTGCATGCGCACACAAGTTCCATTTAATACAATGGAAAAGACATTTTTACAGCTGTAAGCTTGAAAAAGAATATAATTACAATTCTGAGCATGAAACGAGCTACCCTCATATAAGCCTATACTAACTCTGTTTTCCCCAGCTGTAATGAATCAAACAAGTCAGACTTAAGTAACAACAGAAAGCTGGGTACAGGAATTCTTGGTGCTTTCAACCTAATAATTGTGCGGCACCTGGATCCGCAAGGGAGGCCCAGGATTGTAACCGCTTCAGATGTTCAGGGGATGTGGCTGAGTGACTCTTTGATCTCCATGGAACCCAGGACCTCAGACAATGCATCTGTGTACTGGATGGGTTGGGGATCAGGGTGTGGACCTGAGGGGATTTACAAAAGCTAGCATTAAACTGCAGCTGGAAGGGAACCAAGCCCCTTCAAACTGCAGGCATGAACCAAACACGCTGGGAATGTGTGGCTTTTTATGTATTCGTTAAAATATCAAAAGAGTAATCTATGCACTCTTCGCTTTTCGTAAGAAATTCTAATACATTGT
This sequence comes from Myanophis thanlyinensis, assembly GCA_017656035.1. Taxonomy (NCBI): domain Eukaryota; kingdom Metazoa; phylum Chordata; class Lepidosauria; order Squamata; family Homalopsidae; genus Myanophis; species Myanophis thanlyinensis. The sequence continues at coordinate 36,349 of JAEANM010000022.1, read as the reverse complement.
AAAATCTATAGCTAACCCAAAGCACACTGCACTACCATGAATTTCCTACCTCAGAATTCAGTCACAAATGTTTTTTTTTACTACCTATTACTATAGGTCTTGGTAGTTATGCCCCACCCCACCCACCCCACCCACCCTGCAAAAGACCTGGCTGTTCTGAACTCACAGCTCCTGCCTGATCACCAGACTGAGGCCATAGCTAGAGTGCTTCAGCTCATGTGCCAGTATTATTACCCCCCTATGCCACAACCCCTTGGGGACATAATCCACTCCCAAATCACTTCACAAGTGGACCAGTGCAACATGCAGTACATAAATGAAATAAAACCATCCATCCATAAATATAATCGTACATACATTATAAGCGCTGGTTTTTCGGTTTTCTACACAGCCTATCTCACCTGCTTAACTCTGGGCAATTTACAAATAAAACCACGCAATCATATAAAAATGACATAGTTAAGAATTTCTAACAATGAAAACAGATTTAAAACAAAATTAAGAATTGAACAATAAAAAATATTAAAAAGGGAGAAGGAGCACCTTCAAGCTGCCATCCCCTGCAGGTCTTGGCCCTCTTCTAGAAGGCAGGCAGAGCGGGGCCCTGCCTCACCTCAGTGGGCACAATGTTCTGGAGAGCAGCGTCACAAGCAGAGGAGGGTTAGGGCTCTCATCTCATCTAGACCCCACCAGTCAAAGTCCTTCAAGCCTCAAGGTCCACAGCATGCCCGACCAGGGGAATATATGGATTGATGACATGGGGACAAGACAGCTCCTCCAGTAACACCCGTGGCAGCATGGCAGCAGGGCATATTAATACCACTTTGGCAAGTATGAATATGCTCATTTTGAGAGAAGACCTGTTAAAAGTCTGGTTCCCGGGTCAAGTCAAGGTAGCTTGAACTATGAAAGAGGCCTTTTTGGCAGCTATCCTTACATCATGAAATACACTCCCTAGTAGACAGGACTGGCTCCCTAGGATAATAAGGCATTTACTTTGATACTTTGTTTTTAAGGAATGAGATGTTCTTTTTTGGTTTGCTTACATTCTACCTAGGGTGGGTTCAGAAAGATAAAATATAAATAAATGTAAATATGAATAAGTACAATCCTGTGGAATCCTTCCTGCCCTGATCCTTGGCTGAAAAGGTTCCATAGCAGATTACACAGTACAGTAATTACCATCAGCAATAAGACACTCCGTGCCCAGGCAGGTAGAGTCTAAAAGACACAAATAGAACTGTGGAGGCATGCAAAACTTTCAAGCGCAAAATACTGTTTCATGTTTGAAACTGACTGTTTCAAGCCTAAAGGAATTTCAAGTTCAAAATTGTTACGATATATTTACAATGTATATGCTTTGTTTTTACTTATTGTTTGTATTGATTCTTGTTCGCTGCCCAACAAGATGAGATGGACAGACATATCTCTTTGAGAGGATAGATAGATAGATAGATAGATAATCTTCCAGGATAATCAAAACAGTGATGTAGGAATTCAACACAACCGAAAACCTCTGAAAAGAATTTTTATAATTTCAGTAACATCATATAATTTAGGTAGAAGGGGTTTTTTTCTCTTTATATTGGGCCTTTTCAGATAGTGGCATTTTCCTTCTAACCTATGAGCAGTTTGCATTTGCCAAAATATTAGCTGCTTGTAAGTTTCATACTTTCCGTTTGCTAATTCTGCTACGGCTCTTTAGACAAGTTTGGGCCTGTGAATAAGAAGTTTCAATCATGCTACAATTTACAGAGCTTTACAGCAAATTCTTCATTGTTATTACATTCATTACTGAACAACCTTCTGGTTTTACCTCTCTTTCTTAGATTAACAAACTGAACTTTCAGGCAAAACCAATGGGAAGAATTATGAAGGCTGATGCAAGGAGTAGCATCCATGAGATCTGCCATCTCCATTAGCTGCAACAAAGCTGAGTCTGCACTAGAGGGGCCGCTTTGGGTCTGAAAAAAAATCCAAATGCCACAATCTATTAATGTGACATATGCAAACTGTTTTGAGGTGTGTGTGTATGTGTGTGTGTGTGTGTGTGTGATGCTATGCTTCGCTGTATTTACAACTGCAAGTACCGTACCTGAAAATAAGTAAATATTTTTAAATGCTTTAAATCAGGGGTCCCCAACCTTTTGGATTTCAGGGACCACTAAATTCATAATTTTAAATCCCATGGACCACTGATATGATCTGCCTAATGACCGACTCCTGATTTAGTGCAATATAAAAAATGCAAATAATTTTTCTGCGGACCACCAAAATTTTCTCGCGGACCACCACTGGTCCAAAAACCACTGGTTGGTGACCACTGCTTTAAATGAAATCCTCTACCTAAAAAAAGGTAAAGGTTACCCTTGCACTTACGTGCTAGTCATTCCCAACTCTAGGGGGCAGTACTCATCTCTGTTTCTTAGCCAAAGAGCCAGCGCTGTCTGCTGATGATTCCGCGGTCATGTGGCCAGCATGACTAAAAGCCAAAGGCACACTTCCCACCAAGGTAGTCCCTATTTTTCTACTTGCATTTTTTGCATACTTTCCAAATGCCAGGTTGGCAGCAATATAGTACTACCTAAATAGTACTATATAAAAACAGGTATTACAGGCAAGATAATTTTATCTCCCGATAAAAATTACAGACACTTCTAGGCTGTCAATAGCTACCAAATGCAGACAATTCTTTAAATTGCTAGGCAAACCAGCGGAGTGCTGAAAATGTCAGCTTAAGACCAGAGAATCACACCCAGCTAGGAAGCCTATGACTGCCCCTATGGAGCCAGCCGCAGGGCTGTGGTAGGGACAGAACAGGTATGTGTTTGACCTTGAACTACTTGGAGGAAATTACAAGTAAATGAAACAAATATAGCAGATCCAAGCTTAACTTTATGCTCTGGTAGTCCATTTTTGTCAACCACGTTTACAGGTTCAATTATCTCTCTAAAAATGTCACATTTGATTTAAAAATCAATAAATTTGAGTAGCTAGAAAAGCAATAGCCACAAACAGTGCCTTCTTTTTATATTCATTTGAGCAGATTCAGTTGTTCTAATGTAACAATTAAGAAAAGCACTGAAATTATGATGAACCAAACCATACCAGAGTGCAACAATTTAAAGTGACTGATTGCAAGGACCCTGGGGAACCTGGGCTGCTTATCAAGGGCTCTCCGTGAAGAGGGCAACAATCACAGGCCATGTCCATGTCATGGCTGACCCCGTCTTCTGTAAAAGCCAACTGGGCTGAGAATGAAGATTTATTTCATGCCGGAAAACAGGGAGGGAGACAAGAAAGGCTCCTATTTTAAACTTCAAAAAAAATAAAAAATAAAAACCCACCAAAAAATTCCAGCTCAAAATAAAATCATCTTTCTCACTGAAAAATTGGGGGTGGGGGTGGGGAAAAAAAGAATGGTCAGTTTCTGAATCCATTTGCTCTGTGGTACAACTATAAAGCATTAAAACAAGTAGAATGTATCACAATGCAGCTTGCATTAAAGAAAAGTTAAAAGCTTTCCTGTGAAAAACAAATACAGGATATTGGCAAGACTGCAAGAATGAGGTTTAAAAAAAAACACTAAGTACAACAAATGGATTTTATTTTGTTTGTACAACACAGAGAGGAAGTCTATTTCTTAAAAGGCTGCAATAATAAGTTTTACCATTGGCAGAGAATAACCAGAACGGTTAAGAACCCTGAACAATCATGTTAATCACTGATCAAGTAAAGTTAGTTATAGCTGAGTTGAAAAGGGATATGGCATCCTTTCCTAGTTTGGCCATGAAGTCTAATATACCCAGAAAGCATCAGACTGGGAAAATCTGAATATATTTAGTTGGGATATTCTCTTCCTTGGCTATGGCTTCTTTCCGTCAGGCAGGTCCTTCTTTGTTCATCATCTCTACGAATCTCTCATTCATTTGGGGTTTCCCCTGTCTAACTTCCTGCACTATATTTCTTAGAGGAAGAATTCATTATTTTCATTTTCTTTCAGAATTGAGCAAAAAGCTAAGCTCCACCCCTAACCATGTTCAAAAAAGCAATTAAAATTAGAATCAGTGGGTTTTCTTTTAGAGTTTTAATGGAACATCTTTTCTGGGAATCAGAGGCCACTTCATTAGTGCCTGCAAAAAATGGTCATTCCTCATCCTCAGCATCAAGCCATAATATACAGAATCTCTTTCACAGCACCGATTCTTTGTCTGGAGAAAAAGCAACTGCACTCAGATATGAAAAAGAAACTGTCAATCACTCCATCCTCGTCCTGAAAGCCCAGGAGACTTTTCATTTCTAGTTTGCAATAAAGAGAAGATACTCCAAATACTTTAGACTATACCATCCATACTTTCTTATCATCAGTGGCAGCAGACTGAACTGATTGAACTAGAAGTGTGCTTTACCCCAAGCTTTGAGATTGCTTTTACAAGGCAATGAGCAGCTACACTGCACATTACTAACATTGCCAGATGAACTTTGAAAAGATATGAAAGCAGAACATCCTCACCCATTATTTGTTAATTTAGAAGAAGTCAGAAGAAACAAATGTTATAAAGAAAGAAACAACACTGTGTACATGCCCAGGATTGCAAATAGTAGGCCCAAATGTTTCTTTCACTTTTTAGCTGGGCCACTGGAGAAAGGAACTAAAATTAGCACATCCAGACACTGCATTAGTCACTAAAAGGTTAACTCATTACATATGATTTTAATCCTCTGGCACATTGAGCTTAGAAAGTGAAATGTAAGGATTTGTCCTTTTTTATAGTAATGTAAAAAGAAGTGCTAAATATGAACCTAACGTATGTATGCAAGTGATCATCTTGTTTTATTCAATTTCTTTTTCTAAAGTTACTTCAACTATAGAGCATAATGCTGAACATTAAAATCAACTCAAGTAGGGAATGTCACCACTACACTGAAACGGAACTGGCAGAAGGAAAGCTGCTCTTTGAAAAATAACATTTCAGTGTTCCAAATCTTTATTTACAAGGATATATTGAATGAAGAACAGTACTCCATGTTTCTTAAAGAACTATGTTCATGTAATCCATGTAACATTTGGGGGGGAGAGAACAACAAATTTTCCTAATGGGGGGGGGCACATGAGAAACTAGGATCATTGTGGAGGAGTGCTGCTCTCCCACAGGTCAGACAAACAAAGGACCAGATGTGGCTCGCAAACCATAAAATGCCCAGGTCTGATGTAACAAATATGGTTTCCTCCTCTTCCTAGTTTTAGTTTTAGTGATATTACTCTATCCCCCCTCCCCTTTTTAAATATATAACAAGATGGCAAATCTTGTTATACAACTCCTTCCTCCTATTTTCCCCACAACAACAACCCTACAAGGGCTGAAAGGAGAGACCCACCCAAAGTCACCCAGTTAGCTTTCATACCTAAGGTGGGAATAGAACTCACCATCTTGGTTTCTAGGCCAGCACACTGGCTCATTACCAGCATAATTATAAGAACAGCTTTACTTTAAATGGACCATCATCCTCTTGCTGCGTTAAATATTTGGTGGCCTGTATTCATTACCCAAGTTGGCATATTGTGGGAAAGAATACAGCTGCAATTTTAAGCATTTTTTTGTGAGGCAACAAGCCCCGGCGAACTCAGTGGACCTCACCCGAGTAAATAAAATATGAGTACATTATAAAGGCATTCAACATCGCAAAACACAGCATTGTACATTATGTTGGATTTTCAAAATAAAAGGACTGATTTATACTCTTCAATATAACTATCAGCAAAAGGCCACTCACCATTAGAACTGTTCTCAATTGTATATTAATTTTAAAAAATTTCTGAATCAGTGTATTTGAATCCTGAATTGTCTAGCTTTTATACACATCCACCAAATATAAAATGTCCCTTCTTATTATTTTATATTTCCAATATAAATTTGAACTGCCTTTATACATTCAAGACAATTTCTCATGTTTCCACATGTTCATTTGTACACAATTCTACTTTAAATTCAATCTTATTTTTTTCAAAACCATGAATTATGTTTAAATCTTTCTAATAAATGTAAATAAGAAAACCACTGACAACTATAACCATTTTCTACCAGTTCTTCTCTTGATTTTATTTTGATTGCCCCTTGACAAAATTCCAATGTCTCACGATAAGTTAGCTATTCACACCTGCCTATTATTTCTCACCTATGAAATGCTTCTTGTGCTGAGATCCATAAAGGTGCTTTAGGGCATAACCTCAGTTTGTATCCATTTCATATTTTCAATGTGGCGCATTTACCAGAATGTTTTTTATATCCTCATTAAACTTGACTTATTGTACCAAAAATATCCATGCCATCCAAATCTCAGGTCATGCCCATCTAACTCCAAAAGCCACACAGCCACTTACATCGAAACCAAACAGCATGCTGCAAAAAACATTTTCAAATCAGGTAAACCCAATCCTCTACTTTGCATCTTATACCACTTTGTATTTAACTCATGTTTTTTTCCTCTTCCACACAAACCTGGATATATCCTACTGCCACTGTTTAAATGGTGAGTCAGTTGTCAAAACAGGTATTGTCTGGAACAAAAACATCATTCTAGGCAAGGCATTCATTTTTATTATAGAAATTTTCCCCAGCAATGACAGTTGTATCTTAACATATCTGTTTTACCATCATTCCATGTCTTAATATGGTACTTATTTCCAAATAACATACAATTGATATTTGTCATGATACCCAGATATTTTACCTTCTTCTCAATCTTAAAAGCCACTTTATTCATCAATTCTGTTTGTTCTTCTATTTTCATATATCTGTTAACATCTACAGCTTTTGTTTATTGAACTTTAAGCCTGCTAATGCAGCAAATTAATTTGTCCATTAATGTTTAAATTCCCTTTAAAGAATCTTTTAAAACCAACACCAAGTCACCTACAAAAGCTTCTGACATATAAGTTCCTTTTTAAATTTTTACTTGCACAAGCTTTTCCTCTTGTCTTACATCTCTATTAAGTATTTCAAGAACAAAATAAACAAGATAGGAAACAGTGGGTATCCCTGTTTTTTTCTTTTTGTATCTCACAGATGGTTAGATCTCCACTTATACTTTCTGTGAAGTGTAAATTGATCTTGCCCATTTTATAAAGTTCTCTCCAAAATTTGTATCATCGAAAACTTTGAACAAGAAAACCCATCCAAATCTCTGCATCCAACATTAATTTGGCTTGTTTTTTTATATTGCTACAAATATTACTAAGCGTCCAATACATTTCTAACATTATCTTATAGGTAAAACCCTCCATTAAATTATTTTTAGCCTATCAGCTAGAATCAGTATGATTGGAATCTTTATTCAACAATATCATCCTATAGTCTCTCTTTAAAGTCAAATCTTTAAAGAGATTTAAATCTCTTTAAAAGGGGGGGGGGTAATTTTATTGACCTCTTTTTAACATTCCAGCATTTATAGTAGGAACCTGATTATCCATCTGACTCAGGTACCTTTTCCTAGTTTAATAGCTCCAGAAACTTTCCTTATTGCTATAGTCTTTGGTACCTCTAGCAACTTCAGCAGCCAAACTCTTTGAAGTGTAAATCATGTCTGTTCTTGAAAAGGGCCTATGTCTTTCAGAAAAAGTAAGTATATTCTCTCGAATTGCCATTTTTCTGTCTCCATGTATTAGCCAGAGCTGCGTTGTCCAAAAATCCCTTATAGTCTGCTATGTCTAAAAATATATTCAAGAAAGGAACTGAAATTTACCATTGGCATGAATTATAGACTGGGAATTTGGTAAAGGATTACAGGTGTGCACATCACTGAATGATTCAATTAAAGGGACATCTCTGTAGGAGAATGAAAGTAAACCCTCTAAATAACAGTTTTAATCTTTTTTATGTTCACAGGAATATCATCTTTAAGTATCGTATGCCATCTGAGATGTAGAATGTGTGCAGTGACATTTATAGTAAAATAGCACTTGACGTTCATTTTTGGCGGTCCTTTCAACCTGTTTGATATTAGAATCCCAAAATTATATAAATCCAAGCTACAACTGTAATTTATTTGATCAGAATAAAATAAAAATAGTTCATTTAGCAGTGATTCATAAGAATGCTGCCTTCTTCTATGATGGGGGCCTTGACAAGGTGAAGGAGCTTGTGTGGATAAATGAAAACATGGGCTACGTCGACGGACATGTGTATGTCCAGAAGAGTCTCCCAAGGCAAAAGGTCATGATAGATACCCCAGACTAACACTGATCACATCTGCCAACCAGCATTGGCCCAGCATGGCAGATTATAGTCTATTCCTTCCACAAGCCAATACAATCTCATAAGGATGCTCCAACCCTAAAAACCACTTCCTGAGTCTCATAACCAAGAAGGAAGAGGGAAGGGGGCTTATCAAGGAGGATTCAGCAACAAAGCCATTGCCAAATTGCCTCTCTTGTGGACACGCTATCAGAATTTCCTTTTTCCAGGAATATTTTTCTCCACGGAGTCCAGCCAGAGCCAGCTCTTTCAAACTCATTTTCTTCTGCTGCTATCTCCCACTTCATTCCCAACTCTTGGAACAATTCTGATCAGTTTTTAGAGAGTTGCTGAGAAACAGATCAAAAGACAAGAGTCCAGTGCTGCCAATTTGTCACCTATGGACCAAAGGCCACAGCTCGTGATTTAATAGGCCCAACTTTGAAATAATGGGCCCAACACAGAACCTTAATCAAAATATTCAAGAAATTACTCCAGTTAACTGAATTTGATCTTTTACACTGGCATATCAATTTCAGTAACAGATCACATTTTCTAATAATTACTTTTTAGTGATAGATACTCCAGCTATTGACTAGAATAAGAACATATTTGAAACAGAACTTTCCAAATGCGGGAGGAAAACAATTCTTTATCTTGCAAAGATGCTAGGATATTAATGTTTTCTAGCTATATGTAACAAACAAAATGCCAGTCACCATCCTGGCGACAAGTAGCCTAAAACATTTGGCGTGTTTTGCCACATCATCCTTTAGGAGCCCTGCTCTTGGCAAGCCCTCATCTGCAGGCTTTGCACAACAGAAGAACTTTGGTCCTTAGCCGAGCTGAAGGACACAAACCTCTCCTAGCAGAAGGACTAGAAGGAAAGAACATTCCTTTTCACTAACAAGTCACTCAGCTGGCCTCTCCTTGCCGAGTCTAAATCAGAATTGAAAAGCTGGTTAATGTATAACCTTTACAAAGATTCCAATGGATGGAAGGGAGGAGAGGCAGGCACAAATCTATAACACAAGCCACACTTAGAACATCATACTTGCTCTTTGGCTGTTACACTGTAATATAACTCCTTTAAAAATCACGTTAAATATTCTGAAGGGCAATTTCAGTTTTTATTTGCAAGTTAGTGATCACTTAAATAGTAATTGGCAAAGACTCCAGGAAAAAAATAATCTTGAGGGTCTCTTTCACACATTACCCTGATTTTTTTCTGTTCAAATGTATGAATAAAGCTAGACTTTGGCACAAGACTCTGCACATACACAACTGAGGATGCACAAAAACAACTGAGCCAAGGATGCACAACCTCTTATAAAACTACCTTGCCATCCAGCACTTGGTTGGTCGGTCACTTGCAACAAGCACTGGCTGATATAACCTTTTCACACATAACTCTCTCCTGGCAAGGAGACTTAAGAAGAGAACAGCCAATCTCACATTAGACTACAATTAGCAGAAGGACTGAGAGTAAAAACAGCTTGCTATATTTAATTCTGTATAAAATTGTGATTTCTGAGCAAGTTGAAGACATTATCCTGTGCTACAACCAGCACAAAATTGAGCTACTTACCATTAAAAAGACTTCTATTTAAGTGCCACGCAAAAACATTGCCCACTTTAATTTTTTAAAAGTCATATGCATAAGAAAATAGCAGAATATTTACCGATTCCATAGCTGAAAGCAGCAGTTAGCTGGACATAGATAAAATCCAACAAAAGGGGATCCCGCAAGCAGTGCTATATTCTGAAAGACAAAAATAGCCCCATAAATATTTTAGAGAAAAATGCAGGCTTAAATTATAGACATTTTCCTTTAAATTCTGTTTCCATTTCATTTTGTCTAGTTCTTCCAAAACTCCATTAATACGAAAGGTTCAAACAAATTACTTGACTGGATAGTACAATTAAAATTTTGCATACATGCAAACAAACACACGCACATATATAAGATAGAATTATTTCTGCTCTGTAGAACCAAAAAGACAAGGGTGGTATGATAATCTTATAGCAAGTTTGTAGGTTGGGATAATTTGCAATTCACAACTTTATGTAACTTGTTTACTTGTTATGCTTGTTCTGATAATTTTTTTTTCAAAACAGAAGCACGTAAGGAATATCTGAAGAAACTTGTTCAAATTCCACCTATAAAGTAAAGGTATCACTTAAAATTAAACTATTTATGGCAAGTTTTAAATAGAGCAGTATTCTACAAGCTAACACACAGGAATATCTGGTGTCTGTATTAGCATTTTAGAACAAGTCATGACTCATAACTGCAGAGAAGGGAGCTGCTCTTAAGTTTGCTCAGGCAGACCTAGAAAAGGAAGACTTGTACGTTTAGCACACAGTCAACATCTAGACATGGATCACTCTCTAGTAAATGCATCAAATATTAATTTTAGCAATGAAATTGGATAGCTGAATAATTGTCTAACATGATATCGTTCACCAGATGAAGCTAATCGTATTTGGTCTTCTAAATCCCGTTGGATGGAAGCCTACCTGGAAACCATAAGTATCTTTGGAGGAAAAGCAAGGCACACTGTACTTTAACTAAGGCTAAAATGCTAAGACTGCAGAAATATGCAGTGGAGTTCATATCAGCAAAAGGTTACTGGGGAAAATGGCCATAACTTTGCATCTCAAAACCACATCTAATGTCACAGAAACATTGGAAGAATACGTGAGAGGTATAACTATACTGTAGGATGTTAGTTAACAGAATGATATTTATTTGAGGGAGGAAAGTTTGACATGAAGTTGAAATTTATTTAGTCCAAAGACAATAATTAGAGATATATCAAATCTGGCAGATAAAGTACATACTTTTGTTTTTGTTTTGTTTTTTTGAAAAAAAAAATACAGGCCTGAGATAATTACAAAAGTAATATGAACAGATAATTAAGACAGCTTCCCTAAGCCACTAATACTCGTTCATGTAATAAAACGCTGAATTTTTACAAATGCAAAATGTAGGAGAGGAACAGGCAAAGCCTGGGGGCAAAGTCAAGAGAGGAATCAGTCTGCAGTCCTTATGTTTCCACAAGCAATCCAAGTCCAGGCTCCCCTTGAATTCTGTAAGTCTATCAAGCGCCAATTTCATACTGACAGTTTGTTAACTAGGTTCTCCTATACAAGCAGAAGCAATAAATCAGCTTGACTGGAACTTAAGATGTGGTCCTGATTTTTCTCACCTGACAACAAACTTTGAATTTTAAAGTGTTTTTGCTTGCTTATTTGTTTTATTTGCAACCTTCTCAATAATCAGAGCACTTTTTAAATGTAAAGTGAGAGGGAAGGGGAACCCACTAGTTCACAGAAATGGATCAGTATTTCTTAAGACTATTTGATTCAAATAACATCAGAAATACAAATATAACAGTAAAAAATCTCTGAACTTGAAAAACTAAACCAACGAAGTACCTGGAGAGAAAAAAATTCAATCCAGAAGAACAATGACCAAGGATTCCATTTCAATGCCTTTTTCAGAAAGTAAAAACCCTATCAGAAGCCGCCAAACAATGTAGAACAATCTAAATTGGAATATGTGAGAAAGGAGAATTCATTTTAGGGACAGGTGGTGGGTGAACTTTCAGGGCACAGGGTAAAGTAAGGAACAGATGGAGAGGGAATGCAGAAATAAAAAACAGAGTCTGACTGGTGTTTTTTTTTTTAAGTGCTCTCCTGAAAAGAAAAATGCCTTTCTAATATTACCGCTTCTATTTCAGTGAGCTGCCACAGGGATCTTTTGCAATTCTAAACAGAAAGAAGCAGCATGTGATGCAGAGATGAAACAAAGCAAGTAAAATGATACATTTTATTGATTCTACTTGTATAGGCACCATTGTACAAACTTCACAGAACTTTTAGGATGGCAAAACTAACCTTCATCGCTGATTCATCCCTGATTCAGATTTTTATCTGAATCTTCCTTCAAAAAGTCCATAGGATTTTTACAATTTTTCCTAATAATGATCATTTAGAGGAAATTAACATATTCTAAAACAACCTAATGAGCAGTATGCTTCAGAGGCCTATAACCCTAGACCCAGTTTCCAGTTCAACATTTTAATTGTGACACCCATACAATCCTTCCTATATCAACTTTAGGACAATTTATTATTTCAGTTAAGAAATTAATGACCATAAAATTTAGAATTTCAGCCCATAATTTAAAAAAAAAACTGTGGGGAAATCTATCCAGGCAAATGAACACCATATTCTGCTGTAGCTAAAGTAAGAAAGCAATATAACTGAGTTGGTCATTATTACAAGTAAACTCTTTGCTTCTTCTTCCGCCATTCCCTCTACATCTTTTTCACCTATAAAATATCATTAACCTATTTACTTGTGGGGAAAAAAACTTAAGGTGCAAGCATAAACATTGAATGGCATACTAGCAACAATATTTTTAGCCAGAAATACGACATAGAGCAATGGCCTGTTTACAATGGGCAACTTTGCTAGTAAAAGCATACTCTCATATTCTTGATAAAATAGTCTGTTTACCATACCCTCAAAAACTAGTGATACCAGAGCAGAAAGGATGCAGAATGACCAGTCTCCAGCCCCACTGCGGCCAGTCCAAGAAGGCATTTTCACAAGTATGAGGAATGCTTTCAAAAACTCTCCAGTATATCAACTGTATTCAAAAAGAAACACACTCAGACAATTCCAACCCTTGCATGCACAGAAGCATTTGGCCATATATACGTAAGGAACTTGCTTTAATTCAAGCCAATATCTCAGCTATTTTTGTGCTGGAAAAGAAACAGAGGACTCTGAACATTCCCACAAGAATGTGGTTTTTAGAAACATCTTATCATCAAGAAGAAAGCATTTAAAACAGCTGGGGGAGTCGGGGGATGGGAGGTGGCAGCCAATGGGTACATTAAGTAATTTCGATTATGTCTTCCGGCAGTTCTCATTATTTACTTATGGAAATGGAAACTGAGCCTCAAAATTAAGGGGTTTTGGTTTTGGTTTATGGTATAAGATTCTTTTTATTTTAGGCTGTAGTTTGTCTATGCTATCAAATGGAGATAAGTCCCAGTTCTGTCCAGTTCTATACAAACGTTGATGTTTATGTGCTGACTTTTACATAAGAAACCCATAAGAAAAAAAAACCTTGAAAAGCCACATGAACAAACAGAAAATAATTTTCCTTTAGCATAAATACTGTATTTTTGGTGTATAAGATGCACTTCCCCCCACTCCCCCAAAAAGAGAGTGAAAATGTCTGTGTGTCCTATACAGCAAATGTTGCCGAAGACCCGCCCATCTGCTGGCCCATTTTTCGGCCTTTTTGGACCCATTTTTCAGGCCTTTTCTGGGCCTAAAAACACCCCTAAAAAGGCTGAAAAAATGGCCCCAAAAGGTTGAAAAATGGGTTGGATAAAAGGCCAAAAATCGGGCTGAAAAGAGGCTGAAACGGGGCGCATGGAGGTAGTGATAGGTCGCAGGATCCCCGTAGCCTGATTATCGGTAGAGGCAGGTTTTTTTTTCTTGTTTTCCTCCCCAAAAGCTAGGCGCATCTTATACACCGGAGCGTCTTATACACCTAAAAATACACAGTATTCCTTAACAATATGGCTATTTTAAAGGACAAGGCAGACAATAAGATTCAGTAACCATTTTCTGCTTTATAAAATGTTTTCAAAGATATTTCTTCTTTATGTACACAAATGTGAACATCTGTATTTCAAAATATTAAAATCTTCTAAAAGAACTCCATCACACAGAAGTAAAATATCTCTTATAAAATTGTTAGTTACCTAAATCTAAAATACAAGATTTGAAATCCACTTAACAGATGCTATAGAAATTTGAAGACCCCATGAGGAATCCAATTCTTGTACTCAAAAGAACTATTTGTAAAATATATTTACATTACATTCCGAAAGGTGCTGGAAGACCTGCAATCGTGCTACAATATGTGAAGAACATCTCCAAGCTGGCAAAATTTCATGGCCAAAAAACTGCAACATGACTAACACATCTTCATTTTAAAAAGGCACTATAACCTAGCACTTGTTAGCAATCACTGCTACATTGGACTGAGTTGCCATAACAACAGGAGAAAAAAAATACAGCAAAACACAGTTTAGAAAAAAAATTATACCCCATAACAATGCATGCACAATGCAGGAACGTTGGCAGTATGGCTGATAGAATGCTTCAAGACAAATCTCGCGAATTGACAAAAATAAAGAGTAATAACTACCAGAATTATTTTTGAGGTATATTCTTCATAACTAGTTTTTCTCATTTGATGCAAACAGCCCTTAGATCAGTAAAAGCTTAAGAACAAATTGCTTCAATTATATTTTAAGCACTATGTAAGAGGCACGCTATCTGAATATACTAAAGATGTGATTTCCCTATCCAAGACAAGCAGCTAGTGAATGTGTAATGTGCTTTCCAAAACAACATATGGCACTGAACCAGATATTAAAATGATTTGAATTTTGAAATTGTTTGGGCTAGAAAATATTTTCATTGCTTAAAGACTTGCAATTTAAATGGTTATTCCTTATACAAACATCATTGCTGAAAAACTTTTAAACAGAGTATTTCACATAGAAGTGTCAAACAAGTGACATATCTCAAAATTATGTTAATACTCATCAATATCTTAGTTCAGATCGGCAACTAATATATGTGAGTGTAGACATCTGAAGTGGTTTATTTTAATATTTTTAATTCTGTTTTTTTCTAGGACCTGACATAGTTTCATAAACAACTCATCAGAAACTGAACCAAATAAAAGGATTTGTTAAAAGTAAATAAAAAAGAACAGATTAATTCAGGACTATTAAAACAAAATTCAAATGTCACAGTAAAAGGGCCTCCACGGGGTAGTCAAAGACGAAAGTCAAGTCCAGGCCAGGCTCACTCAAGATTGCAATTAGATGATAAATCACAACCGTTAAAAATATTTTCACATAATTATTATCTATAGAGGGGCCAAAATAGGGTCCTAAAAAGAATCCACAGACAACTTCTATACAGCTTCTCATGGGACAATTAATTGTAAAATTTGTCATCTTCCAATAAGTACAATATTTAAGCATAATTACTACAACATACCTCACTGGCTATTAGGCATCTGCAACATTATTTCAATAAACAAAAGATATCAGTCAGAATTTCCTACAATTAATTGAAGTACACTATAAAGCTGAGAATCTTCACTCTGGGAACCAAACTTAATAAATAATAAAGAGGGTTACTGTTTCCTCCACCAGATTTCACACTGCTAACTCAGCCTTAACCACCTAAAATATAATGCTGGTTCGAAAGTCCTCTTACAAGCTGTATTCCAAACTTTAGCAGGCATGACTCATGAATAAAGAATGCAGAAGTTTTCAAAGCTGCTAAACATGCTGCAAGAGGACCGTGTGATATTACCAGTACTGGGGCTCTCCAAGCATTTCGTTCTGCATAAACGTAACTTGCACGACAAAATGCAAACACTGCCTTTCCATTTTTCTAAAGACACTTTGGGAAGCATAATTTTAACACTATTCTTAGCTTTTCTTCTCAAAACAAACAGAGCTCCTTCGTGACCTAAACTGGCACAGTTTATGATCATAGATTATTCCTTTTTAAAGGTTGCTGAAATGATTGTTGTATATCAAACTAATTTGTCAACAATATTATATGGTAATATTTACAGCCAAAGCCCTTTAGAAGCCAATGGTGGAAGGACACCTAGTTCCACAGACTGGACTGAACTGGCTTCATACTCTGTTCCCATACAATACAAATATGACTTATTAAGGGTGGTAAAATTGCACTTTCACATTTCACTGATGAGGCTTAGGAGAAGAAAATTCCTGGGATGCAACATAGACCTTTGCTACTCAAAGACAGATAATTATTGCTTCAATTATAGCAAATCTATTGGGTCAGACTTCCTGATGCTGAACACAGTTATCTGATCTTGTACTAAAGCCACAGCAGAAACTCAAAGCATAATAAACTAGACAGTAATTATATCAAATTACCTGACTTAAAAGTATGTTTAGAACCATAAAAAGTAAGGTAAAATCTCCCTCAAACTCAACTGCTGTTGACTATATGGGCATAGCCATCTTGTTTTCTTCTAACAACGCAAAAGGGGCTGTTGCTTTTTTAGGAAGTACCGTACATGATTTCATACCAATGTTTACAATATTGATTTTTGAAACATTCAAATCAACCCAAAAAGATTTTATCTGGAATCAATGTTTCAGCTAAAAATAACTGTTACAAAATGAATGAAATCAATTTACAAACTTTAGACTTTCTTTCTCAGTTGCTGGATTACAGTACTAAGGCTTCAGCATGAAAGCCAGAAAGTAACAATGCAAACTAATGGCAACACTTTTAACTAAATCTACTGTGAACATATTGAAAATACTGGATGATAAAAGCCTCTAGTACAACAAAGGTCCAAACCCCAAAGGAGAAAGAGGGGCAAGAGATTATATAAGGCTTGGATTAATTATATGAAATCATAACTCATTTGCTTATTTTCAACATAATTTATTTGAAGAAATAATTAAAATTTAGAATTTGCAAGCCACATTTAATATATTTTTAAAAACTTACTAAATCTTCTCCAAGAAGATCAGAATGCAGTACATAGATCAGTCCAGTTGATCTTCAGTTCAATCCTTTCAGGTAATTTTTATTAAGAGAGGATGATTGGTTTGTAATTATTTTTAGATTTACAGCTGAATACTGAACTTAGATCTCTCCAGTTGTCCTATCAAAATGGTAGAAAGCTTCTCCTTTTCAGGATCCACCAGCAGTAATGAAGGAACAAGCAGTCAAGAAACACCTCACAGGCCAGCACCTGGTAGAGCAACAATGGAAGTCTTGCAAAAAATAGTCAGATGCTATGATGTGTCCATAGCTGGAAAGCTACAGATCAGAATGATGCAAGCAATGGTATTTTCCTTTGACACAGTATGGACATAAAAACTGGATTTTGAAGAAGTAGTATTGATATTTCTGAACTTGGGATTTGAGAAGATGATTGAGAAAACCATGGACAGCCAGAAAACAAACCTATGAATGCACCATTAAAATATCTGAAGGATTAAGTTACAGAGAAATGGGGGGGGGGAGATACCTCTCTATGTGGTCATTAAAGTGTCACTGAGTTATCCTATCAGTCTGTCTCTGGAACAGTCCTCTGAATACCCAATTCCAATATGATTGCTTTATTGTCACAGCTATGTCAAAGGAACATCATCCATTAATTGGACCCCATATCTCCAGTTACACTTCCCAAACACACAGACCAATCAATCATTGGATCGAACTCCAGAGCGTACTCAAAACAATCAAGATCACAAAACATCTCTAAAGCTTGCCTAAAACATTTGAAAATATAAAACATTGTGTTATTTAGTATATAGAAAGCAACCATGACTATACATACGTACATGAGAACAGTGAACACATACTCCAGTCTAATAAAAATGTGAACCGGAGAACACAATGTGACTTGTAAGGAAATAAACAATATTGATCTTCAGCAAACAATATGTGAACTAGGAAAACCACTCCAAAATCTATAGGCAAATGACCTTTATCAGCACTAAATAAAATAACATAAAAAGGTTTCCATGGATTTATATTTTTAACTGGGAAGCAGAATGGTAGTATCTACTTTCATTTTTAAAAAATGTGTTCTAGTGAAGATAACTGCATGATGCCATCTCTCTCCAGAATCAAAAACAATGCCCCCCACCCCTCCTATCAGTTGCCAGGGGACCTAAGCAGGAGAGCCAGGGGCCTCCTGGTCCTGCAAGGAGACTTATCAGAGGCGTTGCTTGGCCCCTTGACAAATAACATGCAGGCTTTCACTCTGGTGCTGGAGGGCTCTCATATATAGTATTTATAGCTCTTAATTTAAATGAAAGATGAAACAAATGATTTCATTATTTCCACATGAGTTCCGCAACCCTCCCTGCCACCATTTTCCTGTAATAGTTAGATCTGTATTTCTGCTTAAACCATTTCACATATGTAAACCATAATTCTACAGTCTCATTTTATGCAACTACCCTGTGAAAAAGTTATGAAAGCAATCACGCAGTTAGGTCTAAAAGAAATTTCGCCAAAGGACATCAGAATGCACTATGTGAAACACATTCCCATTAAGCCCGCTGCTCTTTGACACAAAAAGAACCTCAGCCCTGACCATTTAAACAATTGCACAATATGGTCCATGCATCGTTTTAAGCCAACTTGTAAATTTGGACTTGATACATTTCATGAGCACAGCCAATTATGATTTAGTAAATAACCTACACATAAACAAAGCATGTCTTCACACTGGGTGAAGACTCGGGCATTTAGTTGACCACCTAGAATAGTCTTTGGAGTAAATTCCATTGTTCCACATCGGCAGCATGCCCAATGACTAGGGGCATGGTTTCAACAGCTGCACATGGCCTTCCCAAATGCTAACAACATTCCTTTTCCTAGTCACAACCAATGAAAGGACTATTAGTGGGCTATGGTTATGAAGTAGCCACTGCTCTTCACAACAAATGGTATTATGACTGCTGTGTTTTCTAATCATAAGGAAAAGCCAAGGTTGCTATTCTCACTGCCACCCTTAAAGCACAACTCTTCCTTTTTATAGCAAAAACTTTAAAAACTGGATCATCTATAATAACAATACGTTACCAACAAATATATAATCCTTATAAGGGTTAAACAGTTCTAAAGAGGATTTCATGATAGGTTTATAAAAATAATAAAAATATTATTCAACAATTAAGAATATATGCCCTTTAAAACAGATCTGTTTTATATCAAAGTCCATTCTGCTGTTACAAGCAGAATCTTCCCCACTTTTTTTTTAAAGAGGCAAAGTGTCTGCCCACAGACTCCTTGAGGATAAATAATTTACCACATAAATGCCAAGGGCAGTGCAGCAAACCAATGGCAGATGGCAGGGGCACTGCTGACAAGAATGTGGATGCTTACTTTTCTCCATAAAAACAATGAAGGGAGGAGGAGGAGGAGGAGGAGGAGGAGGAAAGCAATATCTGGCTTCTCTCAGGTCATGTTTCCCACCAGCAAAAATTGACATATTTTTAATAGCCATGAGGAAGTACCTGCTGAATTCCCATACGTGTCAATTTTTCATCTAAACTGTGCCAACAGAACAGTCTTACTCACATAATGAGCTAAAAAAGCAGCTTGCTAGAAAAAGGACAGATTTAAGCAATGCTCAAAATCTATATAGCAACTTTCGAAGAAATTGCAAGGTTTGTCAAAGAGGTTTAAATATAGTTTCTTCAATATTTAACGCATGAAATATGATTATAACAACAATGGGAAAATGAGAAATTAGATTAGCAATATTCTCAAAAGGAAAGCATATCATTTCCACTTATATTTCTCAATTTAATAAAGCAACTTAAATAAAATTAAGACATTCATATAAGATACACTGTGTAATCCTTTTAGTTTTGTAACTTTATGTTTGTAGAATCAAAGGTCAAAGTAAAACTTCAACAAAAAAAACTACCTTGAAGAAACAATGCCATAGTATTATAAAAGATGATTTAAAAATTAGGTCGGGCTTCATAATTAAGGTTCAGCATTTTCTCTTAAATCCAACCAGTATATTAACCAAGTGTACAAGAGTTCTAAAACCACAGCAAAAACCCCAAAACAAAACAAAGCAAACATGTAGAGTCAAGTATTACTAACACAAGATACCGGAAATCCTTCCCCCACTCTAGGGGACTATATTCATTCTGGTTACCTAACCTCTGGGAAAATCCTCCCAAATGAAATAACCACCAACCATATACAGATGATCTGCACTGTTGGTAACCAAAGTCACTGATACTTGCAATGTTTTTTTTTTATTTCTTTTAGAAAATGGATATATTAGCAACAAAAAAAGCAACTCTGTTAAAAAATAAAACCTTCATGGATCCTTCTCTAATGAATTCTCTATACAGGAGCATATAGAAGCTTTTTAGAACACAAGCTGAAGCTTTAAATCGGCAGGTCGCCTAAGAACCTGGCCATCTTCTAAGGAATCAACTGCTACTCTCAGCAGCTACCCTCCGTCCCAGCCTTTTATTGCCTCAGATAGCTAATTGTCCCTGAGGCCCTGTTAAGCACCAATGATTGTGCTTTTGAGGTGTAAGACATTGTGGACCTCCCCCCTCAATGTCCACCCTCTTAAGAAAGACTTATTTTCCAAGTGTTTTTGAGACAAATCCGCATTTTTCATACCTCTTTCACATCTAAGTTGAAAATAAAACTGTAGGCCAGCTTTCATGTTTGTCCTATGGGCTTCAAGTTACAAATTGTGATTATACCAGGATAAATGTTAACAACAATCATTTGCTTTATCTCTGTCAGTACATTATTTCTGTTCTTGCTATGATTCTTTTTTGATACTGTCTCATGTCTAGTTTTCCTTAGATCTTCCAGTGGACATCTTACAGTAGATTAAATCTTGAACTTCTTATTCTAAACTAAACTTGATATTAAAATACTGTCACATAACTCCCTGAAAGATCCTAATAATTTTAAAATGAATATACAGCAATGTGGTTTTTAAATTTATTCTTGGCAAGAAAGTATCACCTTTAATATGATTTGATGGCAATTTCCAAATCATGATTAAATGTTCTGATTAAAATGTAAGTAAATCTGGCTACATACATATATTTCAATTGGGCTTCATTTTGTTGTTAAAACTGCTGCTGCAATATACATACATTTCATGTGTTTTCCCCAAAATGCTACTGAAGTATTGGTGAGACAACAGAAGCTTATTTAGAAAACTGCATGAATGGAGCAACAAGATTAAAGATTATCATTAAGACTTTCTTTAACTGAACCACACCAAGAAAATCTATTCCATTAAAAATAGTGAACCCAGAAAACCATTTAAAAGACATAGACTTAAAAAAAAACAGTAGCAGCAGCAACACTGCAGATATCAAGTTTGAATCAAAGGACAATGCAGTTTTTTATTCCACTCCCTGTTCTGTAGCCATAAATATTCTGAACCTATTTGTCCCTGTATTTTGGTTAACATACAAAATTGCCTTTTTGACACTGCATTTTCTCTCATTGTTTCCTAAACATACCTTCAGTACCACACACACAAATTGTATTTTAATGGTATGTTTACAAATGCTAAGAAAAAGGTTTGATAAAAATACTAAGCAAATCTATATGGAACATTAATGTATTTTCTCTCTATTAAGTCCAAGTGGTTGTATATACATCTGGTTCCCTTAAAGAGACTAGACTGATGATACGGTCTGATTAATGCTGCCTGATCACAACTAAGAAGCCATTCTTTCCTGGCAAATAGAAGCCTCTCCTAGAAATCAAAGCAGAATCTTCCACATCAGCAGACATTTTATTTTGTGAAGGGCAAAACCTAGAAATATTAATGATTTAAGTTCTTCACAGTAGTTTTTACAAAATGTTGTGATTTGGAAAAAATGCTTAAATTCAGATTTTAATACTCATAAGAATACTATTAACCCAGAACATATATATTATCTTAATGAGACCTGGAACATTTCTTCTGCCATATAGTTAAAGCTACCCATTGTGTTGTGACAATACTGTCCCAACTAGTCTCGCCTCATCTTCATCTTAGAGCTAATATTAGCACATCTCCTTTGAGCAAGGCAAACTGGTACTATATGAAATTTGCCAGAGAAATCTCTCATCTGCACAGTCTATGGAGATTCTCAGTCATCCTAGTCACGATTGTCCCAAAGGTGCTTTTTCAAAAGGCAACTGGACTTTCAGTTCAGAACTGAAAAAGCTTCTTGGATGAGAAGTGAAATGTCTTCAAAGAAAAGTCCAGTTCCTTTTTGAAAAAGCACCTATGGGACTCATCTACACAGACACTCACCCTTTATTATTCTCTTTGGTGTTTAAACCAAGAGGGGAAACACATAATGTGAAGCTCCATAGCTATGTGCCAAAAAGTAATTATTTTAACATCTACATTTAGATGAGCAGCACAGCCCATAAGCAGCTATGTGCCATCACTAGCATGTCATGGTACACCTTACTGTATGCTATAATTTAAGCCTTTACTGATCTATTCCCAAAAAGTAAAAATGCTTTTAGGAAACCCTTAATGTCCCTTTGCCATGAGAACTGAATTATGCATGCAACTATTCATAACTCAGCACAACTGTACATTCAGCAGCCACAATACGCAGTGTTCTAGCCTTGCTCCTAAGGCATAAGGTTCAAAAGCCAGGGCAGTCCCCAAGCCCAGATGCAGCCCTGCTCAACCAGTTTAGCTAGTTAACTCTTTAAGGAGAGAATGCAGAATGTTTACATGAGCAGTAAATACTGGGTTGCCTATGTGACTATCTCTATTCCATAGAGAATTATATCCTAACACACTCTCAATTCTCCAGGGACCTACTTGGAACTGTTGTGTCCTTGCATAAAAGCAGTGCCCTATCGCTGCTCAATCTGACTATAAATAGTCTCCTACTATGCCTACTATAATTGCAAAGAATTTTTGACTATGACAAAGAATCTTACTTTTCATCCACTTTCATCACTAGCAACATCTCTAACATTTTAAGAATTCCTTTTCAGCATAAAATTGGGACTCTTTCTTACTCAGATATAACCACATCTACTTTAGTCAAAGTAAGTTTTACTATGTACACTTAAACGCTATTCAAAAATTACGGTCTCTTGAATTTCATTAAGAAACAAAAAACAGAATAAAACTGGGGCCACAGAAAGATACAACTGTGAGAGAAAGGGGAAGAGGTGCAAAATCCAAGAGGCAGGCTCCATTTTTCATAAGAGCAGAATTACTTCTAGGACATTATTGATAACATCTCCAAGCATAACCATGAAAATCTCCCTGGCTGATTGTTATTCTCCTCTTTGCTGCCTGGCTTGGCTATTCGGTCCATATTCCCTTTCTAGAACAATCCCCAGAGATGCATTTGGCTTTAAAAGACAGTGACTGATCTGCTCCCTCTACGGCCATGTTCCTTGTGACAAGGGAGATCTGTGTACAAAATAGGAAAGGAGGGGGAGGGAGCTGTAGTTCCTTCCTGCAACTATCAAAACAGAGCATCGCTTTTGAGAGGAGAAGCAGATCCAAACACACCAGCCCTTGTGCCTCAATGAACAGGCCGATTTTCAAACCACAGGCACACATCCTTCGCAGGACAGCTGCTTTCTCTGGGAAAAGGGCAGAGGGCATTAGAGGGCTCAGTTCCTCAAGGCTTGGGGAGGGGGGCGAACGATTTGCCTTTCTAAACATGTAATCAATCCTCTTCTTAAGAGATGAGGTGGGTGGGAGGCTTTAAATTCTGTTTGAAGACATACAGCTGCTTTTTATTTCTTGTTTTAGGAGGGAGCCCACGGAAGAGGCTTGGCAATTTAGAGATTAAACAAGAAAATAAATGCAGTTCAGCCCGCCTTGCTAGCAGAGCGACGCTGGCTGAGAGATGATGAAATATTAAATGGAGATTAGCAGAACCGAGCCATTTGCACCGCACCGACCCTGGCAAATGCAATGCCTCCCCTCCCCCGGGGTGGCAGACCCTCTTCTTGGGCAGGGGCTCCCAGGAGCCTCGCCCGCCTTTCACCTGCGCCCCCCACCTCGGCGCTCCCAAGCCCGTCTTTGCTGCAGTCGGCCGGAGGTCGCTCTCGCCCCCCTCCCGGCCCCATGGCTCCTCTGCTGTCCCGCGGGCCCTCGCCCCTCCCTCGCCGGGGCTGCCCCCCTCCCGCCCTCCCCGTCGCCAGGCTGGAAAGCCCCGGCAGCTGCTTCTTTACGACTCGCAGGGCAGGGCAGGCGGGGGCGCCCCTCCGACCCCGGGCAGGCTTTGCAGATCCCCACGGCGGCCCTGCGCTTGCATCCGCCGCCCGACCGCCCCAGTACGGGAGAAGCCCCGGGGGAGCCGGGCCCGCAAAGGTGACCTCCAGCTCGCCCTCGGCCTCCCGCACCGCCCCAGCGCTGGAGCCCCCCCCCCCCGTCGCTCGCCCGCGCGACCCCTCCCCCACCCCGGAGGCCGCCCCGCTCCCGCCCCGCCCGCCCCCCGGAGGAGCCGCTTGGCCTCGACTCGGGACCTCCCGCGCCGCCTCCCCGGGACCACGTGCTCCGCGCCCCCAGCCCCCCCCCCCGTGGGCCGCCGGTGGGGGAGGGGAGGGGAGGGGAGGGCAGGCCTGTCTTACCCGGCGCGGCGGCGAGCGCCTCTTCTCCGTGGCGGCGGGAGGCCCGACGGTGAGCGCGCGAGGCCTGCTCGCAGCTTCTCTGCCTGCGCCCGGCCCGGCCGCCTGCCTAAGGGAGCAGCAGCAGCGGCGGCAGCGGCGGCGGGCGGGCGGGCGGGCGGAGCGGCGCGGCAGTGGCGGGCCCTCAGCAGAGCCGGCGTCGCCGCCTCCGGCCCACCCGCTCCATGGCTCGTCCGCCTCCCCGGCGGCTCTCGCTGCCTCCCCGGCCGCCGCTGGCTCGCTGGCTCTCCCGCTCGGAAGCCCTCCTGCCCAGCCCGCTCGGCCGCCCCACAGCGCCGCTTCCTTCCTCACGGCACCGCCGCTCCGTCCGCCGCCAGAGCCGGCCCTCCCCATTGGCCCGATGAGACGGGCCTCCCCATTGGCTGGCGACGGAGCGAGGCGGCGAGGCGGCGAGGCGGAGCCCGGACGCTGACTGGAGCGCGCGTGACGTGTCCCAGGATCCTCGGGCCTCTTCCCGACGGGCGCGTGCCCACGCGCCTACGCCTGAGTGCGTGCGGAGGAGGGGCAGCCCAAGCGGGAGGGGCAGCCTGGCGTTGGTCGAAGTCCGTCGGATTAGCCAGGTCACGTGAGGGATGCCGCGCTGCCCCGTGCAGCTGTTGCCAAGGTAACCGGGAGGGGCTGGTCGCCGCAGAAGGGCCGCATCGCCCCGCACCGGGACGGCCCGCCCGGCCAAGCACGGAAGACGCCGCCGGAAATGCGCCTCCGCTGCTCGCCATCCAGTGGCCTGGCTGCGGCCGGGGCTTTGGCGGCGAGCCCTCCCGGGCAGAGAGACGCTTCCCCCGCGCTCGACGAAAGCGGCAGCTGCACCTTGCCCCGAAACGCGGGCGGATCCTGCTGTGGCAGCCGCACGGAGCGCCGGGCGTCGAGGGCTCTTCCGCGTAGCTGTGGGAGACCCGGCGCCGGACGATTGGCATCAAATGCAGCCCACTCCCAAGCATTATTTATACCCCGCCTTTATTTTGTTTTCAAAAATAACTCAAAGCGATGAACGTTTCTAATATCCTCCTTCTATTTTCCCACAACAACCCTGTGAGATGGGCTGGGCTGAGACCTGACTGGTGCCTAAGGCCAGGCTGGAACTGTACGCCCGCCCATCCCCATATATATCTGTCTATATATCTATATATTTCTATGGATTCTATTGAGTTTTAAAAATAATTATTTGAATTAAAAGAATAAATCCTAGGTGGCCTACAGTATGCAGTGTTGCTCGTTTATTTATTCATATTGCAGCCACCACCATTATTTCTTGTTATTAACATTCTCCAGCAACTTGAAAAAAATCCTACCAAAATCCCCTATTGATGTCATAGCTGGAACATAGCTCTGTGTGATGGCTGAACATTGGATGTGTTCCCAAAGGAAGCTTTATTACCACTCAAAGGACACTGCATGAAATCACCTTTTTTCAAGGTTACATTTCAAGTTCAAAGAGTAGAAGATAATGCACACTATTATATATTAACTCTGAATGGCTGCAATTAAACTTCAGATTCAGAGCCAAAATGGAGATGCCTGTAATTCTAATAATCTATGATAAGTATCATCTACAATAAGTTAAAAAGCATTGAGAGCCAACCTGATTTTACTTTGCACTAGACATTGCCAAGTATTTTTTTTATAATTTTACATGCTTCAACTTTCCAGCACATGAAGCTTCTATCAAGGCAGCCATTTGCAGTATTTCATAGTTGGTTGCAATATTTCATCGTAAGAAGCCAATGCCTACCTTGATGCAAGTGACAGATTTATTTTCTCCTGGCCCACTTCCTCCAGTCATTTTCAAAATGTCACCTCTGTCAATAAAGTAACCTAGTTGAATTTTATGTCCGTACATCAAATGTTTCTCAGTTAAAAACCAGTTATCTAAACAGGCATATGGCTCTTGGTTTGATCAAAAGTTTACTTGGTGTCCCAAAGGGAAGCAGTTAACATCCTGGGTGTGTCTGTCACAAAGTTGATTGCTGAGATATTAACAACATAAGGAAAAGTTTCGCAAGTCTGTTGTTTGGAAATTAGAGAATGGAATCATTTATTTAGGGAAGAGCAGTGATGTTTCTATTCAATGAAATTGTGAACGCCTCTCAAGCATTGCCAATCTGATCTTCAAGCAAAACGTTACAGTTTTAACATTATTTCTGCTTAAACTAACTTTATTTTCTAGTCACACCGCATTGAATCTTTTCCTCTCTGTTGCTCAACTATTAAGTACCTCCTGCTTATCCAGCTAAGCAAATTCTCTTCTGCAACTTGACTCCTGTGCCTTTTTATGAAGGGAACCCGCAGGACTTAAAGGTGTGTGCAAATTCAGAGTCTCTGGGTGAAGTGAGCATCCTTTTAATAACCCTGGTGTGTCCACATGCAAATTAGAAAGCAGCACACCCACTTCTGGAGCCAGAATAAATACATTTTTGGCTATGGTGCTGAAATTTCCCACTTCCCTATTTTACTCTGCTGTCAGTGATGCTACCCTCTTTCTTCACATGTCCCAATTCCTCTTGACCCACAAGCTGTTTCCAGGCCTCCTGCTGGGATGCTTCCAGTTATGCAACCTAAGGTTGCACGGGCATGCCCAAATCCTGCAACCCAACGGTGCAGCGCCCTCGGGCTGGCTTCCATCCGCGCAGGGGGCCGCTTTTCCCTGGGACCCACAGAGGGGCCGCGGGGAGGGGGCGGCTCCGGAGCCTTCTTTCCCCACCATTTCCTAGGCCCTCCGCGCCACAACAGGGGGAGGTCTTGTCCGTCAATCACCCGGCAGCTCCAGGCCTGAAAAGAAAGCGAAGCGTTGCACCCGAGTGCCCCCATGGCCCCCGCCCTCTGGTCTCAGCACTGCCTGCAGGCCGGGGTGGACAGGGGTGAGGGAATCAGGCTGCGGCATCACAGGACCCATGGTGCGCGGCCAGCCCTTCCCCCCCCGTGCCGCCCCCTTTAAAGGCTGGAGACCGGGCCTCCCCCTCGCTCCCCCCGCCAGGTGGCGGCACGGGGTCTCCGGGCAGGGCGGCGGCCGCCATCTTGAGAGCGGGCTGCCCGCTTCCTACATGGCCGCCGCCTTCCCGACGCGCGGCCTGCCTGCCTGGGGATGACGGGCGCCGCCTCGCTGCTGCTGCTGCTGCTCCGGCGCGGAGGCCGCGGCCTCCTCCGGCCCGGGGCTCCTCTGCCGGGCGGCGCTCGGGGTGCTCTGGCCCGCCGCTGGACTCGGGCCCCTGCGGAGCGCAGGCCAGGCGATGCCCTTCAGGTGAGCGGGCCAGCAGGACCCGAGCCAGGCTGGAGCGGGAGGGCTCCGCGGTGGGTCCGCTCGGGCTCCCCTGACCGCCCCCAACCCCGCTCTGCCTTTCAGCCCCGGCTGCCCGGCGCGCTCTCGAGGGGCTGCTGGGCCCGTCCTGCGTGGACCCCCGCCCGGCTATGGCGGCTGCTGGGTGAGTAGGAAGCGACGCCCCCCCCCCGAAGCGGATCATCCGGCCTGGGCGGGGAAGCCCCCTCCCCACTGAAGGGGGTCTGTTGGCGGGGTCTTGCCCGTTTTTCCTTTTCTTTGAATCCCAACCGCCCCGGGTGCTGCCGGCGAGGGGGGGGGTGCCCAGAGATAGCAGATCCGCTCAAGAGAGGGAGGGGGATGTGTCGGCCTGGGCTTGGTCCCCACCCCCCACCCCTCGGTAATTTCCATCCCCCTTAGCCATTGTTTGCTCTGATCCCAGGAGGATTTTCTCTCCCCAGCCCGGTCAAGAGGCTGGGGGGGGGGGGGGGGGGGCTGGAATGGCAGCTGAGCAGTTGGGCACTCCTGGCTCCTCTTTGTGCCGAACAGGTCAGAGGTACCTGGCCTTGACTGCGGGTTTCCTTACCGGCGGCACCTGCTGCTATTTTTCTACGTCTGGTTCTCGTGGCAATGACCGAAGCGGAGGAAAGTCCAAAGGGAAAGCCCCAAAGGAAGATGAGGGTAAGTTTGGATTTATATGCACTTTTGCTATGAAGCCCCCAACAATTTTTTTGCCCAGAGGAAGGCAAAACGGCAGGCAAAGACACTGCTACAAGCTTGGTTCCTCTTTATGTCAGCCCTTTGGGGCACATTCTCCCTTGTGACCTGAAGTGTTGTGGTCTATTTGGCCATTTTGTTTGGGGTCTATCTGAATATCCCTCCTTAACTTGGCAAGGAGGTGCCTGCAAGAGTAGTGGGCTTCTGGGAAGGAGGAAGACAGGCTTGTTGTTCATCCTGTGCATTGTAGTGATACTAAGACACTTCTTCCAGCCCCTGAAGGAGAGCCAGGGAGCAGAGAGTTGCTCACAGTTCCTTCCATAAAAATTAGCTTTTTAACTGCTCTTTATCACATGCAAACAATATGATCCACATAAAACCCTCAGTCCTTCTTCATGAGTTTCTCTTAATGCAATTCCCAGGAGGCCATTATTGCTATTTGAGTTTTACAGAGTGGGAACGGCATGCTTGAAAGAGGGTGGACCAGAAGGCGATTCTAGGTCTCTCCGATCCATTAACTAATTTGTACATCCACTGGGTGATGGTGGCAGCCTGCCCTTTGCTTCATAGGTGCTACAGAAGGCAGCCATGCCGTTCCAGCCATTTCCAAGATAAAAATACATTCTTTACTTTCTTTCCCTTTTGTGGCTTTGTCTACTTTTGTCTGAGAAATACTGGTGGGCTGATACAAAGCCCCCCTGCCTGCCGAGGACGGGGCTGGCATTGCAGCTAGGTAGCTCCCTGAAGTCTTCTGCTCCCCAGCCGTTGGCCTGGCCTGAATAGGCCTCTCCTGCCACCCAGCTGGCCAGCCCTGCTCTGGCCTCCCTCCATTCAGGCCAGGCAATGGCTGAAACACAATCCTGTTCTGCAAACCAGATGCTAGTTTTCTAGCCCAGCTTTGTTTTCTAAGGAAGGCTGAAATGTGGAACAAAAAACAGGCGGTGGGGGGGGGGAGGGAAGAGAGACAGTGGCCTGAGGCATAATGAGCTCCTTGTAACGTTCATCTTGATGTGCTCTTATGTTTCCTCTCTCCAGAGGAAAAGAGACGCCGGGAGAGGGAAGACCAGATGTATCGCGAGCGGCTGAAGGTCCTCTTCTTCATTGCCATCATCATGAGCCTGCTGAACTCGCTGACCACCAGCGCGAGCAGCATCTCCTGGAACGACTTTGTCAACGAGCTGCTGTCCAAGGGGGAGGTGCAGAGTGTGCAGGTGGTGCCGGAGAGCGAAATCGTGGAAATCCACTTGCACCCGGGGGCCGTGGTCTTCGGGTGGCCCGTGAGTGTCCTTTGTGGCCCTTTGTAGGTTGAGAAAAGCCACCATGGCCCCTGAGCTTGTAATTCTTCCGTCGTAATGACTCCCTCTCCCCCCATTTTGTGAATATTTCATGTTTTTTCTGAATGATTTCATTGTGGAATTAATGCCAGAAATAAAGGAAATTGGTGGCTTGTGTGTGTTCCTTGATCACTTGAAGGGCTTCCTAAATAGAACGGTGCTAAAGCATTTGGCCAAAGTCTTAAGTGAAAACATTTGAGCTTTGGCCCAGTCTAGATGAGCTTCAGTTCAGGAGTTAACTGGTGAGAAAACTCCAAATACAAAGAATACGGCATATTAATATTTGAATACCCAAAAGATTGACTGTAACTGTTATGAATCGCTTTAGCCTTGGGGGGGGGGGGGGGCTGTTTTTAAATAGTTTTGACCTAGACTTCAAGTAGGATTGGAGGTTGACAGGTGAGAGGCCAGGTGGGTCTGGCATTGCCCCTCCAGGAGCACCTGGCAAGAAGTGGCTCTGTATTCAGAGGCAGCCCTCCCTTTCCTTCTCTGAGCCTCACCTGGCTGGGATTTCTCCATCTTTTTGTGTCTCACAGAAGCTGAGCCTGACCTATGTGATGAAAGTGGCAAACATCGACAAGTTTGAGGAGAAATTGCGAGCGGCCGAAGATGAGCTGAACATCGACCAGAACGACCGGATCCCTGTATCTTACAGGCGCAGCAGCTTCTTTGGAAAGTATGGAGAGCTTAGGAGGGAGGGCTTGAATGGCCTCCACCCTGGCACACTTTCTCCCTTCCTCACAGTTGCTGGCCTGCACTTTGATCTTGGGGTGCACAATGACCAGATGGAGTGCTGAGCACTACTGACCTATCCTGAAGGCGTGGTCTAGGAGGGACTGGTCTAAAATGTCTGGCCCACAGCCGAATCCCATCATGGAGGAGCTTCCATGCAGGCCGCAGATGCCAGGACCAGGGCCCAGCCTAAGGCCTGCGAGCAAAGGCGTTCCTTGTGGAAATGTCCAGTTGGGTATTTGGAAGTCCTGCTGCCTGGGAGTGGCTTGGTGGTCCCTCCCTGGCAGCACACTCTGCCTCTTGGCCGGGTCACCGGAGGCTCCTGCAGAAAGACACAGACACACACCACCACTCGGTTGCAGTGGGCTGGCATAGATTCTCCTTTGAATCTTCCCCCAAACTGAGGCATGCTGTTTCTCCTCTTTTGGAACTGTTCAGAGAGCAGGCAGCCAAAGGACTAACGGTCACCAAAACCCCCGTGCTCTGTGCTGTATTTATTTTGTTATTCAAGAAATCCAGATTTCTACAGTATTTTCAGCTCCCCAAACTCAGGCCTGTCCCCAGATGCTGAGGCCTGACCCTCGTGTGCTCCTTGTCTTGGCAGTGCCCTCTACACCTTGGGAATGACCGTGGTGAGCGTTGGCATTTTATGGTACATTTTTCGGCTGGCTGGCATATCAGGAAGGGAAGGGGCCTTCAGTGCCTTTGTAAGTAGCCTCACCATGGACAGGGAGGAGGGGGGCTTGACATCCTCCAGTGGTCAGAGACTGGGCAGTCTGGGGCTCCTTTGTCTTCAGGGACCGCCAGGGCCAGCGCCCTGCCTGGGGCAAGTCTGCATGGCCTCTGAATGTCCACACAGTGTACCGTTTACTAGTCAATCCAGCTGGGCATAAGCTGCTCTGGCCTTTGTGCTACCAGCAAACCCTTCCCTGGAGCAGTTCTCGGCCATCGCTCTTGCCTCTGCTTTAGGACTGCCGTAAGCAGCCCTTTTGGAGTCTGGGGGCTGCACGCTTTGTTTCAAGGACTTCCCCATCAGCCCTTCCATTTAAAGGGTAGATGGGGGTCTCTGCCCTTGACTGGGAGGCACATGCTCAGCCGTGGTGAGAGGGTTCCCCCCCCCCCCAGCTCCCTGCTATCCACCCAGAGGGCAGCAGCCAGCACAGCCCCACTGGGATGGAGAGTAAGAAGTCACACCGCCTAGGCTTTGTCCTGGGGATGCAGGGTTTGCGCCACAGACCTCTCTGGCTATGAGTAGCTGAACTTCCCTCCCCTCCAAGCACCCCAACCAACAAGGGCTTCTTGTTCCCCGCCTTGGCAGAACCAGCTGAAAAGGGCTCGCTTCACGATCGTGGATGGCAAGTCTGGGAAAGGGATCAGTTTCAAGGACGTGGCAGGCCTGCACGAGGCCAAGATGGAAGTCAAGGAATTCGTGGATTACCTGAAGGTAAAAGACACAACTTGCCTTGGGAAGCAGAAAGGGCGAGGACGGAATTGGTGGGGGAAAGTGCAAACCGGTTTTGGCTTCCTCTAGAATGGAACCGGGCCTTTGCTCATGCTTTCAAACAAAAGAGGCTGCAGAACACCTTAGCCTCCTGCTGCACCTGTGGGGAAGAGAACAAGGCCTTGTTTCTCGAGGGTTCTCTGCTCCATCCCCCCCTTTTGGTTCTAGAGTCCGGAGCGCTACCTCCAGCTGGGTGCCAAAGTGCCCAGAGGGGCCCTCCTGCTTGGGCCACCAGGCTGCGGCAAGACCTTGTTGGCAAAAGCGGTGGCTACCGAGGCCCAGGTGCCATTCCTGGCAATCGCTGGCTCCGAATTTGTGGAGGTGATTGGCGGTGAGTCCTCTTCCACGGCTGTGGGGCCTCCCCTGGCAGGAGATGCTTCCCAGAGGACTCGAACCAGTTTTCTGGTAAAAGTGGCTTGAGGGGACGGTCACTGATCCACTGCTCCCTCCCTCCCTCCCTCCTACGTGCTTCCCATTTACTGATCCTCCATCGTTTCTGATCTTAGAAAGCTGCTGCTGGAGCCCCAAATTCTTTGGGAGGCTCTCGGGGGGCTTCCAGACCCCAGAACAAGCATGGGGGCTCTGACTAGCCGAGATTCCTGGGTTGCTCCCTTGGTGCTATTGTACTGAAACAGACCCCACAGACTGTGGCTTGATTGTGCTGAGAGCTGCGAGGGTCCCAACCAGCAGGAGCAGAGACTCTGAGGGTCCAGTCTCCCTCCCCTTGACGCCATCCAGGAAACGCCTCGCTCACAGCTGACTCCCCCTTTGCCCATCTGCAGGCCTTGGTGCTGCCCGGGTGCGGAGCCTCTTCAAGGAAGCCCGGGCGTGTGCCCCGTGCATCGTTTATATAGACGAAATAGACGCGGTTGGGAAAAGACGCTCGACAAACATGTCTGGCTTCTCCAACACGGAAGAGGAGCAAACGCTGAACCAGCTGCTGGTAGAAATGGACGGTCAGTTTTTCACGGCAAAGCGTTTGGTTCTGAAGTCTGGGGAAATTTGCCTCTCCTAATACGGCACTTCCCTTCCAGCGTGCCTCTTCCTTTCCCAAGCTGCTGCCTGTTTCCTTAGATCTGGAGGTCTGGGCTTCCCTTCATTGTCACCTCTGATGTTTTTCTCTGCTTCCTCCCCTTTGATGGGTTTTTCTTTGCTGGCCAGAAGGGAAGATGAAGATTGGTGCTGGCTGCATTTGAGGCTGCTGGCCATGCAGTGCATGTCTCCCCCAGGGAAGCAGAGCGACCCGATTCTCTCCCTCCAGTGCTGCGCCAGGACAGTCCCTCTGCCCAGGCAGGAAGACAGGCCTGCTCCTTCCAGCTTTCGGGAGGGGGGGTGTTCTTTTCAAAGGCTTTCAAAGGGGCTTTGGGGAAGGGAGGCCCAGGGAAGTGCTGGGAAAGTGGCCGGCCTTCTCTCCAGCTAGAGGCAGATAACCAGGGAGGCCTCCATAGACACAGCACTGCATGCATTGAATGTCCAGTCTTCTGCTGCTGCCTGCTTGGTCTTCTAGATCGATCGAACTGCATTTCTGGGTGGTAAGCAAAAACGAATCTCTGCCTTTTAGAACCATTTCTGGTTGAGAATGAGTCAAGCTCAGTTATTGGCATGTGGATGCTTAGTCAACTCTCTAATTCCCTACTCCGGGTCTGTTTGGCTGTCTTCGTTCCTGAAACGTTTGTGGGTTCTTCTTCTGCTTTATAATATTCACGCCTTGCTTTGAAACGCTGTTAGTGCCCTTGGTAGGAGCCTCTAACTTCCTCCCCTCTCTTGACCCAGCATCTGCACTGGATTGTCTCTGTATTGCAGCTGTGCCCGTGGCACAGAGGAGGGTATCTCTGGCATCTTTGCCCATCCCAGTTTGTGAGGTTCTGCCGTTTCTCTTCTGCAGGGATGGGGACCACAGACCATGTCATCGTGCTGGCATCCACCAACCGAGCTGACATCCTGGATAATGCTCTCATGAGACCCGGGAGGCTCGATCGCCACATTTTTATCGATCTGCCCACTCTGCAGGTATTATAATGGAAGTGGAGGAAAGTGCTTGAATCCAAAGCTTCCAACTCTGCCTGGCCTGTCATCTGCTTGAACGCCCTGCTTTCCTTGTTGTGATTATTCATTCTGAGTCATGTGATCCAGATGTTTATTTAAAGCCAGGAGCCTAAACCGTTTGTTGCTCCTGTCCTTCTGGCTGAGGAAGATGGGTCCACAAAGGGGATTGGAGCCTTGTCTGCTCTTCCTAGAACTGGCCCTAAACTCAGAGAAAAGGGGTGCAAGAACCCTACTGCGCTTCTCTCTCTCGGGCTCCCCTCATCCCAGGAAAGCAGCAGCTCCTTTTCCCTTTCCTGGCCAAGCTGCCCTTTCTGGTCCTGGCCTGTTTTGGCCTAAAATTCCTCAGATGCCTGATCTGATCTGGCACCAGGAGCCAGAGCTGCGCAGCTGCCCTGAAGGAAAAAGGAGCAGGAAATCCTGGCAGCTGAGCCCGATGCTCTAATCAGGGCTATTGTAACCAGCCAAATGAGTCACACTCTGGCACAGGGCCAACCTGATCTCCCCCTGCCCCCCTCCCCCCCCATTTCCTTCCTTTCATTCATGCATCAAGGGAAGGGGAGTGCTTGTGAGTCTGGATACTCTATCTTGGTGCTAGTGGTGTGATGGTGAAAAGGCCGGGGATGCACCAAATTGACCAAAAGCGGGAGGATGAGGGCCACAGCCTTTGGGGAAGAGAGGGGCAGCCATCTCAGCAGGCTCTTCCCTTTGCTCTCCTGGGGAAATGAGGGCCTGACTGGACAGGCCGAGGAGGGTGGGGTTGGGGGGCTGGGCCTAGAGAAGCCTCAGCCAGGATCGGCCATCTTTGGCTCAGTGCCATTGTGTCTGAGACATCCTGCCGTGGAGCACCAAGGCCATCTGTTCAGTCCAAGACCCAGACAGGCTCTGTATGCGCTTAAGCCTGAGGGCAGCCCAGCCCGGGTCTGTCCCAGGGCCTTTGGGAGAGCGGACGGTCTGCCCTTCTTTGCCCTCCAGTTCCTGACAGAATCCCCTCCCTTCTGGAGGCCACACAGCAACACCCTCCGCTCTGCTCTTTGTAGGAGAGAAGGGAGATCTTCGAGCAACACCTGAAGGGGCTGAAGCTGTCCCAGCCCAGCAGCTTCTACTCCCAGCGGTTGGCTGAACTCACCCCAGGCTTCAGCGGTACGTGGGGGAGGGGGGGGGACATAAGAGCCAGCTTCTCCAAGCCCCCTCCCCAGAGCTATGGAGATGTTTCCTGTTGGAGCAGAGAGCAAGGAGCCCCCTCTGCATTCCCTACCAGCCCTGCCCCACCCCGTTCCCATCCTGTTGGGGCTGCCCCTTTGCTCCTGTCCATTCTGCCTGCACACTCCAATGCAGAACAGATGTTCCTCCTCTTCCCAGCAAACTCTGCAGTCCCATCAGAACCATCCTAGGGCCACGCCAGGCTGGGTTCTCCTGGCTCCCCCCCCCCTTTCCGGGGAGCACCCTGTGGTTGGGCCCGATTAACTGCTTGCTGCCCAGATGTGGAGCAGCTCCGTGTGGGCAGCCAGGCCTGCAGGGCTTGCGGTTTGAATCCTGCTTAGACAGCACAATCAGCCGGCCCGGCTGCCTGCTCCTTCCTTGAAAGGCCTGTTTCTCATTTGCAGAAACCTCCTTCCAACCCACTTCCAGGTTCCCACTCCAGAAGGCTTGCTTTTCTTTTCCTTTTGCTGAATTTTTTTTTATTTTCTGAGTTTTTAAACATTTAAATAAAACGCCACGGTTGATTTTTAAAAAAGGCATTTAGAGAAAAATCCCTGGATGTTAGTAATGAGTTTTAAACAGAGCAAGAAGAAAAACTATTGAAGTGGAGAAGATCAGAAATACCTTCCAAGGCAGAAGGGGATTGATGTGGTATTAGCTGTAAAGAGCCTGTGAAATCCCTCAGCTACAGAGGCTGGAGTGTTCCCCGGGATGGGGAGACCCAGATCCGAATTCCGCTCGTCTTTGAACTGGTTGCCATGCGCAGCCTTAAAGAGAAGCATGCGCAAAGCCTCGAGTCCCTGGAGGAAAAGTCATGGGAATAAGAGATGAAAACCAAACACATTCCTAAAGATGTCTTCTAGTAAATGCGGCACAAGGGCTTGTAAAAATTATTGTCCTGCTCTCATCCTAAGATATTAGTAAGAAATTAGGGTGTCTTTTAGACCTCTTCAAATTAGAATTTGTTTTTTCAAACTTATGCAAACTGATATTATTCCCATTCTCCAAGGTCTAAATTAACTCAAGATACCACTTACTTTGA